>JAODAL010040568.1:0-36771 GCA_025379985.1 Phyllomedusa bahiana
GATAAATCGCCCCTTTTTATCCATGCTGTAAACATTTCTCAAAAACTGTAACGGGCGCACCCGTTCCCCACCCCAACGCCGGGGGGGACGGGTGGTGCTGCTGCCCGGGGCTACTTGGATGGAGTCTAAGTAGGCCCCCGGGTATTCCCCAAAGGGGCCGCCCAAAGCGGGAGGGAATTTTCTGGGGCGGGGTCTACCGGGTCTCTACCCCTACATGATTGTTTTGTGGTGGCACCGGGTGTGCATGGAAAGAATTGGAGGCATAGAAGTGTGGGGGGACAGGCGGCAAGATGAGGGCGGGCGGCAAGATTCGTGTTCAATAAATAGCAAAAGGTCGGGCCACGCAGAGACTATACAAGAAACGCTTTTTTTGGGGCACGGAGGCAACAAAGACCCACAGGGGAAGTAGTGGACACATACGTTATAAGGGTCAGCCCCGGGAAAATTACCAATACCGGAGCGCTGTCCCTTTAAAATTTCACTGAAAGAGCCGCTGCGCATTTCGGCCCCGGGGGGGAGCGGGGAGGGGAGGTGGACAGAAACGGATGGGGAGGGGTAGCCGCAAACCTCCCCGGGTAGCGGCGCCCCCCTTTCCCCCGCCGGGTGCCGGGAATGGGGACACCGTGCGCCCCGACCCAAAAAGGGGGGGACCGGCCACCCGTTCAATATCTTATGTACCCCCCAAACCAACTGATGCAGAAGAGTAAAAGAAAGAGAAGGAGAAGGAAAAAGATGAGATGGAAATCTTATTCCCAATTACATGGTGTTTTCTTTCCAAACAATTCCCACATTTGAGGGCTATTTCTTTAAAAACTACAAATTGAAATGCACATCTCATAACAAAAATGTTTTTTTGCTCTCCCCTCCCAAAAAACTTTCTTTCAACCAGCCTAATTATCAAAAAATAAATTAAAAGTACAAAGAGTGTTTTTTAAATTATTTCCAAACTTCATGACTTGAAAAAAACTTGGGAAACAGTATTACCTGAGCCACCTTTATTTGCTTTTTTGAGCTAGTTATTACCCCTACTTAAAAAGCTCCGAAAGGTAAACAACTTAATGCATTTTGCATCACTTTTTTACTTTTAGAAATAAAAAATTTCAAAAATAGTACAAATTTTAATCAAAGCAATTGATCACTGAGGGGAAAGTTTTTACGGAAAAAAAAACCTGGCTATGCTTTTTTTTTCATTGAAGCACTGGGGTTGCTGCCCAAACTACAAAATTAGGGCAGTCAATTCCTGTGAAAAGTACTCTCTGAGTGATTAATTTTCCCCCTTAGGAAAGTCTCTTAACACACAACTTTTTTTTAAAGGATATACCATTGTCCCCTATGCATTTTTTTTTAGTAAAGCATGTCAAATATTATTCATAGGAAGCACAAAAAGGTACAATAACTCCAAAATAAAACACAATAAAACCTTTAAAGAAAATCATATACAGTTTGTTTAATTCCTTTTATAGTCCTTTGCTCAGTGACCATTGATGTGGAAAGTGATGTTCTCTGTATGTTATCTGTATACTTTAAAAAGATTAAACTTATCATTAAACTGTTTGATGTAAGAATAAGAAAAAGTATATTATTGTCCAGACTTCAAGTTCTCAGACGGTTAAAATATAAGAAATATGATCTAAGTTAGGGGAACCCATTCATACTAATACTTCCTCCAGGTCATTATAACTAGTTTTCAGTACACTTTAAAACTTTGTTAACCCATTTATTAGTTAGTGGAAATCCTGGTTTCTTATGGTTGAGGTTATTCATGTTGTTTTAAAGCATCTTTTTTGTGTGACGGTGTCATCTTGGGGCCAACCGACTTATCTACAAATTAATTTACCAAAAATGACAGCCCTAAAAAATTTAGTGCCCTGTTGAATTATTTAAAATTTTTTGTTTTTTTAACCCCCACAGAACACAGGGTTTTTTTCTTTTTTTCAATTTTTTTTTTGTTTTGTTTTACTTATCCATATTCTAAAAACCATAACTGTAGCTATATGAGGAATAATGGGGGCTAGAGATGGCCGAATTTCTCAAAAATTCGGTTCGGTCACTTCGCCGAATTTTCCGACAAAATTCTTTCGGCTCCGAATACTTCGCACGAATCACGTTGAAAAAAACAGCTATTTTCAGGCTGCCCAGAGCCTCGCTAGGGGTGCTGTAGAACGATGTGCCATGCTTAAATATGCCAGAGGGCGCTTGGTTTGGTCTTCATACAATGTTGTGTTTTAGTAGGACAACGCACATGACTGCCGTCGCTCTAGAATCGCTTCACTATAAAATTCCCTGGGCACTTTTAAGAGTGCAAAACTGACAAAAAACTCAAGCGGGAAGTATTCCTGATAAAGTCCATGCTAGCGAAATAGCTTGAAAAGAAACTAGCTGAGAGCTCAGGTGGGCAACATTAGTGATAGAGTGTGGAGGTGACCGGCGGCAGCCACAGCAACGCATGAGGTCAGTCAGTGTGCACAATGACATTCTGGAGGCGGCAAAAACAGTATTAGGCCACAGATTGGCACTATGATACATTGTTGATGTCACGGATGCAGCAGTATGAGGTCAGACAGTGGCACAATGACATTAATGAGGCGGCAAAACAGTATTAGGCAACATAGTGGCACAATGATACATTGTGGAGGTCACGGCGGCAGCAGTATGAGGTCAGACAGTGTCACAATGACATTATGGAGGCGGAAAAACAGTATTAGTCCACAGAGTGGCAAAATTATACAGTTTGGAGGGTCACGGCGGCAGCGAGTATGAGGTCAGACAGTGGCACAATGAACATTATGGAGCGGAAAAACAGCTATATTAGGCTCAGAGTGGCAGCAATCACAACAGTGTGGAGGTCACGGCGGCAGCAGTATGAGGTCAGACAGAGCACAATGGCATTCTGGGAGGTGGCAAAACAGTATTTAGGCCACAGATGGCACAATGATACAGTGGGAGGTCACGCCGCAGCATATGGAGGTCAGACAAGTGGCACAATGGCATTCTGGAGTTGGCAAAACAGTATTATGCCACAGAGGTGGCACAATGAAACAGTGTGGAGGTTACACGGCGGCAGCATTATGAGTCAGACAGTGGCCAATGACAAATTCTGGAGGTGGGCAAAAACAGGAGTAGGCCCACAGTGTGGAGGGCACGGCAGCAGGTCCACCGGCAGGCAGCATGAGGTCAGACAGTGGCACAATGACACAGTGTGGAGGCAGCACGAGGATTCACAGCAGCAGCATGAGGTCAGAGAGTGCACAATGACATTCTGCAGGTGGCAAAAATAGTATTAGGCCACAGACGGCCACAATGACTGAGAGCGGAGGTCACGGCGGCAAGCAGCATGAGGTCAGGCAGGTTGTGCAGCAATGACAGAAGAGTGGAAGGTGATGACAGGAGCCAACAAACAGCATGAGGTCAGAGAGTTGTCACAATACATTCGCAGTTGGCAAAATAGAATTAGGCCCACAGAGCGCACAATGACTGAGAGCGATGTCACGGCGGCAGCAGCATGAGGTCAGGCAGTGGGCACCAATGACAGAGAGTGGAGGAGATGACAGAGCAACAGCAGAGGTCAGGAGAAGTGGCACAATGAAATTCTGCCAAGGTGGCCAAAATAGTATTAGGCCACAGAGCGGCAACATGACTGAGAGCGAGGTCACTGCGGCAGCAGCATGAGGTCAGCCAGTGGCACAATGACAGAGAGTGGAGGTGATGACAGGAGCAACAGCATGAGGTCAGAGAGTGCACAATGACAATTCTGCAGGTGGCAAAATAGTAATTTTAGGCCACAGAGCGGCAACACATGACTGATAGCGGGATGTCACGGCGGCAGCAGCATGAGGTTTCAGCAGTGGCACAATGTCAAGAGTGGGAGTGATGACAGGAAGCACAGCATGAGGATCAGAGAGTGCACAAGTGACATTCTGCAGGTGCAAAATAGTATTAGGCCCAGAAGCGCACAATGACTGAGAGCGAGGTCAGCAGGCGGCATCAAGCAATGAGGTCAGGCAGGTGGCACAATGGACAGAGAGTGGAGTGATTGACAGGAAGCAACAGCATGATCAGAGAGTGCACAATGACATTCTGGAGGTGCAAAACAGTACCCAGGCGCAGAGAGGCACAATGACACAGTGTGGATTGTCCACGGCAACAGGCAACAGCATCACATCATGAGCACATAGAGTGGCACAATGACAGAGTCGTTGAGGTGGGTGGCAGTACCAGTCCCTGTAAAGACGTGTGGTAGGCAGATGGAGAAACTATCAGCAGAAAGTGGGGCATCAGGCGGGTGGCGAGCATCAGAATATGGCTGAGGCAAGGTAGTTTGAACCCAGAGTGACGCCTGAAGGCATTGGTGTGTGGAAATCCTGGCCGATCCACGCACTGAATTCATCTTTACAAAGGTCAGTCGTATCAACATTTCCCGTGGACAAGCGTTCTCCTTGTGTAGACTGTGGCCCCCACACCCCCGCACTGAACACCCGCTCTGATGCCACACTTACTGGGCCGGGCAGGACAGCTCTCCACTGCAAACTCGCAAGTTGCGGCCACACATCCAGTTTGCTTCCCAGTAGTCCAGCGATCTTCTAAGACTGGGAGGCAGAGTGCTGTCCGAAGTAGGCCACACCCTGTTTGGTTCAGGGAATGCTCCCATGTCCCCTGCTGCTGCTGCTGCTGCTGCTGGTGTCCTCCTCACAGGTCGGCGTTGAAGGAAGCTGCTCATTAGTGACTCCATACTTAGGTTACTGCTGATGGAGCTTGGGTACTCCGCTCCTACCCTCCGCCCCTTCCCCCAGCAGCCGCGGCAGTAGTACGTAGCGCTGAGGAACCGCCCCCGGTCAGACCCTGTCAGAGAGGGACATGCCGCACATAGGCAGCGCCAAACTGATTACGGAGGATTTCCCTATAGTATTTTTGAGTTTTGTTCTTCCCGCTCCATAGCTGGAAAAAGGCTCCCATTTTGGAACGTAGGCGAGGTCCCAATAGGGTGGAGAGACCAGAAGTCATCCCTCTGCGGATGCTGACTATTCGGCTGTCACTAGCCATGCAAATAACAGCTGCGGGACATCTGCCAAGTGACTCCGAGGGGCTCCCTGCCTCCATTTCCATCCTGTATACTGCCACGGTGCTTGGATCATCCTGCCTCGCTTCCTCATCACCATCCACCTCTCTCCAGCTGCTACTGCTCCTCCTCTCCTTGTCACCTGGGTAGAAAATCCACTCATTTCACCAGACAATGCTTCCTTGCTCCAATGTCCTCCTCCCCTCCTCCTCCATGTCAGTCCCACCGGACTCATTGTTGCCACGAGATGTAGTCCCACATCTCCAGTCCCCTGCCCAGACAGATTTTTCAAGCATCTGTTCCAGGACATGAAGCAGTGGAATGACGTTTATTCATCCCGTTAGTCCTGGCGACTGACAAATAATCGTGGCCTCCTCGAATGCCTCAACAAACGGCAGGTGGTCCACGCATGAGCTGCCACTGTGCTGACATCAAAGTTACACAGGGGAGTACTTCTGTCTGCTGGATCATCAAAAAATCGTTAATGGCCTTCTCTGTCATACAGTCTTACCACATGTGCAGGCTGGAATTCCCCAGACGGGTGGAAACATCGCATATCAGAGCGTGTTGGGGGAGGCTGTTTCTGCGCTGCAACTCGGGAGGTGTTCCTGGCTTTTGTACGAATGGATAAAGTGCAGTCAACAGTTTCTGCCCATTCTTTCAGAATGTTCTGAAATCGGTGGAAGACTTCAGGAACCTTTTTACAACCTGATTTGAACACTGCTCCATGCATGGCGCATGGACCATCCTCCACGGTGCAGCGCGGGACACCTAAGTTCCTCCCATGTGTCCGTCACCATGTTCCGATTGCATTTGGCGCGGAGAAAGCCACACATCGATTTCTTGCTGCATGACGCGGAGCAGTTCCTCCACTGTGTGACTTCGTTCGCCGAGGCAATGCTAGGTGTAGCAACTGCGTGACATCAAGCAACTCGCTGTGCCCTACACATGTGGTATGATGGAGCAGTACATGTGAGGCTGAGATGGTGGTGTGGTGGAGGAGGATGAAGGCGGACATTGCGCAGTAGGCAGAAGTTTGACAACGAGTGGAGGAGAAAGCGGCGTTCTCCTGTCCAAGTTGTTTGTGGTGTGCCTGGCAGGAAGCACATTCACGCCATTGGGCCGTTAAAGGGACATGTTACTGGCCCTGACCGTAGTTACGAGCTCCAGACGTCCCGCGCTGCCGTGTACCTTGGAACAAACCGATAAGCTCAAGGACTGACCCACTTTTCTGTTCTACATATTTATGAAGTGCTGTTACTGAGCCATTTTGGAAAAGAATTACGGTCATGGAACTCACCATCTCGGGCTCGGCCACAAGCCTATTAGTTCTCTGATGGTGCAGAGTCCACCATTTGGAACAGGGAGGGAACTGCAGTACCAACAACTTGGACAGGAGCACGGTCACTGCTGCACCTTAGGATGTTGGACGCATACTGTTGTCTGTCTTATACAATCGCCTCTCTGAACGACTGCTGCGCCTGAGTACGAGGAGCAGGAGCATCTGGACCGGGAGAGATGTCAAAGAGAAACAGCTGCCCTTCTGGCAGAGGTGGTGGAGCCCTTGACTGGCTGAAATGGCATGCGTGCCACTGGCCGCGCTGCTGCTGCTGCTTCGGCAGGATGGACCACCCACACTGAGCCAACGTTTCCTTCTTTCTCCCAGCCACCGATGGTGACCTGCATTTGTTTGACGCAGGCCTCGTTGTGCCAACGTTAGCTCCCTGGCCACGCTTCACTTTTCTGTCCCACAGATTCTACATCATACCCATATCGGCTGACTCCGTGTCTAGCGAAAGAACTGCCACACCAGCCGAGTAGCTGATTTTACCGCCACAGCTCCGCACTGAGTGACTACTTGCCGCCGCACTTGCCGTCGCTGAGCCCCTGTGCCGCTACTGTCTTGGACCTGCGAATGCGGGTATTTCTAAAACCCCGTGCCGCTTGGGCTCCCCGACCTCACACGCTGCTACCCCTGCTGACTCAACGGCCACACAACCACTTGCCTTGCTGCGCCGCTGCCTTGACGCGCAAGCTGACGCCTCTTATCCTGTCGAGATGAAGCCCTTGGCTTCAACTCCACCCCCGGCTCCCAATGCGGTCGGCTTACACATCATCTATTTGTGTTTCATCGTCACTACTGTCCTCATCACCGTCTTGGTAAGCCGAGGCTGACCTCTCACCACATGACTCCCATGCCACTCTCCACATCTATACTTTGCCGCCTACTGCAAGAAGCTGGATTAGTCCCCCATTTCTTCGCTGCCACGTTAGCTGCTTACTGCCCTCCTCAATTGTTCATCCCTCGCTATATAGTGGCGCTGAGACCCGACCACATATTAGATCCCTGGCTGAGGGAACTGGATGGGACAGAGGCGGGCTGAGGACAGGTTGGGCCCATACCAAGCCTAAAACCGCCCCCACACACTGAACCCTCTCCCGGCCATGCCAACTAAGTGTTGTGTCTGAGGTTCCCACCGGACTCTTGGCTGGGGTTTTCAGATGTCATCTGGAGGAAGGAGGATGGACCTAGTCAACCAGTCAAGAACCCTTGGTTGCTGAACAACACACGGCCGCTAGATGACAGCGCAGTTGTCTGGGCCTCACCGAGTGACCCCTGCGCGACGTCCCCCTTGCTGTGGCTGCGACCTGGGCCCGTTTCAGAAATGTTTGTGATATACCACACTGGCTAGCCACTTCGCAGTTGCCCGAGCCTGCCACCTCTCTGTCTGACATACTGTTTTTGTTCTAAATGTACCAGACACTTTATGAGATGAAGCTATCTTTAGATGATAAATATAACCCTGTGTATTTGACTCCAAATGTACCCAGTAACAAGCTTGGTAACCCTTTGGATTAAATTGCGCTCCACAAATGGCCAGGAAAAGATTTACATTGTATGTGTCGTTACAGCACTGTGGTGTTTACTAAATGTAATAGCACAAACAGGCTTAATTAACCTCGCTTGTGAATTATGCTACAAGAAAAATGTATATTTTCTGGTGTATGAAAAAAAGACGGTTTTTATTTTTGTCAGCACACCAGCAAAAACAACCTTAAATTAACCCTGGATGTTAAAGTGCCCAAAGAAATTGAGCCGCACAAACTAGTAGCGTTGTTACAATTAGCGTGTTTACTAACGCCACATACAACAAGCGAATACAGGTTGTAATTTGCCTTTGCTTGTGAATTAGGCTACCAAAAAAAAAATAATATATTTGGCGTTGAAAAAAAAGACGGTTTATTTTTGTCAGCACACCAGCAAAACAACAGCTTAATTAACCCTCTGGATGTAAATTTGCGCCAAAGATTGAGCCGCACAAACTATAACGTGTTACAATTGCGTGTTTCTACGCCACACACAACAAGAGATACAGTTGTAATTTGCCTTTGCTGTGAATTAGCTTACCAAAAAAAAAATATATATAATTGAGAGTTGAAAAAGACGGTTTATTTTTGTCAGCACACCAGCATAACAATACGCTTAATTAACCCCTATGTAAATTGCGCAATAGAAATTCAGCTAGCCAAAAATGAAGTGGTATTTTTAATTGTAAAAAAACCTGTTTCTTAAATGAATACAACAGGAAACTGGCTTAGATCCCTATTGGATATTGAATGTATATGCAGCTGCAGTGGAAGCACACGTGATTTCAGATCGCAATACCCCAAAAAAATCAAAATAGGCACATTCAGAGAACAGGTCTCTGAGACAAGCTGAGACACCCCCACAGAAATCGCGTTATAAAAATCATTTCTTCAGAAAGCGCTATCCACCCTCAGCAGCACCTTCCCCACTCAGTACAGTGAGAGAGTGTGAGCTCCCAGCGTCCGCTCGGATCTTATAATAGTGCGGTGACGAGTCACAGAATCCCGCCGGTCCTCTGATTGGCCTTCCATCTCTGCACATTTCATGCAGGCTATTCCCTCTTCCTCCCAGGAGTGCTTTGCCCCATGTAGCGGATGCCGGTGCTCGCAGCATGTTTATCATCAAAAGCACACTTCGTTCCCACCCGAAGTAACCCCAAAGTCGACTTCGGTCCGAACCTGAAGTTTTCCTGAAATTCTAAAACGAATTCCACTTCGTTTAGAATCAATTCTGCCCATCTCTAATGGGGGCTTGTTTCCTGTATTTTTTAATGCACAACAAGTTATTTCATTGGCACAATATCTGATAACACATTTATTGATTAACTTTTTCAATTTGGCAATAGAAAAATAAACAGGAACCCTAGCATTGATTTTATAATGATTCAAAATTTTGAAAGAATTATGTTTTTCTTTATACGTGGGTCCAGTAAAGTATATATGTCATATCAAATTTTATGGTGTTTTTCTGTGTTTACATTTTTTGCACAAAAATAGTTTACTTTAAAAATTGTTTTTACTTTCCAAACCTAAGAGAACTGTTTTTTTTTTTTTTTGTTTGTATTTTTACAACTTGTTTTAGTTTTTTGACAGGCACTAGTCACTGTTTGTCGAGTTTTTTGTTAGAACAAATTGTTATTTTTACAAATGCACATTTGGGTTACACAAGAGTTTTAAATCACACTTTATTCCTTTTCTCCGACCCAGACAGAATATAACAAGATATGAAATAAATTACATTCCAATGGTAATTAGTTTATTTTGTTTTTTTCTTATTTCCTAATAAACTTTTAGGGAGACATGTATGAAAGATCGCACGTCGAAACTCCGTTTTCACGTTTTTTTAACGGACAAAAAACTGTGCTTCTATGTATGCTGGTGTCGTAAGAGGCGCTCAGAAATGCGGTGCAAACTCTACGCCTCCGGCAGACAGAGACCCATTGAAATATGGTCTGTCTGAGCTGTAATGCGCCTCACTTTGCCGACCTCGCATTCATACATGTGTTGAAGTTTTCGAATGTGGTTGCATCCCGCCCAGAAACGGCCCACCAGACCGCCCCTTCAATTTAGGTACAATTACAAAGTGGCGACCTTATACCTAACAGCGCATTAGGTGCGTCACCGACAGCATAGCCGCACAGTGATGGCTCATTATAAAGTCTGAATATGTGTGAAAGCTCAGATCATACATGTCCCCCCAGTGTTAAAAGGGTATATTTTATTTTGCTTTTATGTTATATTTATATTAAAAAACGATGTTTATACTATATCCCAATAATTTGTTAGTCATTTTGAGCCACATTAAATCAATACTCCTAACTACTTATATAGAAACATTGTGTTATTTGTGACTGTCATCTAGCTGATAGTATGGAAGCATTTTAGGATTCTTGTCAAAGCCTAATAGGCTTATACTGTAGCAGGCAACCCATAAACCATTGTTAGAACCTCAGGGTAATAAGTGTGCTGGGGCCCAAATAGGTGACAGAATGAGCTTTCCCACTTATCACTCATCTTAGATGCATGGTTACTGTGTTATCTGGCATCTAAGGGTTAAAGTAGCTCTGACCCAACCTTTGTAGACGAGTTTTCACTATGGATGGTGGGTCTAGCACTGACTAGGACATATCGAGTGTCCCTAACTTCTATGACTATCTTGCAATAACCCTATGTCATAAATGAACATTGCAGAGTGATTGGAAAACTCTCATTATTTCAATGGGAGATCCAAATGGTGTGCTCAACTGTATTCAGAACTCCCGCTAAAATGTAGTGGATAGAGTTCAAACCACCTCTGCATTCCCAACAGAGAATTTTCAAAGGTTCTTTCTGTAGGTTTTCCACTTGAATAACCTATTAACCTAACATAATTTTGGTGAGATGGGAAAAAACCCTTAAACATACTGCTGCATAGTGTAATTCAAAACACATACGGTACTCACCTTCGCCACTCAGCATCAATATGATTGCAGAGCTGTGACAGTCTCCCCTTGTCCTTTTGGTTTTACTCCTGCCCTGGCCTCCCAACAATTGGATTGTCATTGCTGCGCTATTGCAGTCATGTGCATGCCTGGTCATCAAGGCTTTTGATTTGTTCTAGCCCTACAATTAATGCAATAAATATCATATGGTTACTGTAAGCATCTCAATGGCTGGCAGTAATTAATATGAGTCAACTTGCCAGTAAGTGAAGAACAGGAAGACTGATGTCAGAAATCCCTTTCTGGAAAGATATTGAGTATGTGCTCCTTATTTTAATTGCCTGCAACTGTCACGTCAAGGAGGTGCAATGAGCCCTAACTGGAACCCATCACTGTCCTCTGCCTGCTTGACGTGCTGCCCTACGCGGCAGACGTGCAACTGGGCGACAGTCCCCTGCGCTACAAAAAGTGCTGGGGCCCGGAGAAGCAATAAAGGTCAGAAAGTCCGGGTCGATAATCAAATAGGAAACCCAACCACAAATCAAACCAGAGGAAAGAACTTAAACAAGCGGGGTCAAAACCAACGGAAGCAAAAGCACAAAATCAGGAGACAAGCCGAGTCAGGAAAAAGCCGAAGGTCATGTACACAGAAAATCAAAACAACAACACAAAAGCTCAAGAAAGGAGGTAGCCAGGAATAATTTTTCCCCCCCCAAACAAGCGCGATCCCACAGCCTGCAGGGAGTTTAAATGGAATTCCCGGATACCGCCCCTGCAGCTGATTGGAAGCGCCTCCGGGTCCCTCCCATTTGCTGGTGGCACTCGCACCCCTGTCAGGAGTGGCTGGGCCCCTGTCACTCACAGAGTTGTCAGCAGCAAGTGTATCAGGGAGGAATCTGTGCAACACTGCTGCAGCCTGCAGATCCTAGATCCTGGATCACAGCCAAGCCCTGACAGTAACCGCCCCCCTTCATGAGGGGCCCCCCCCACTGGAACCTTCCCATGGTCTGGGTTTATCTGGGTGAGACTCATGGAATTCCCTCACTAGGCAATCAGCATGGATAGGTTTCGCCGGAACCCATGATCTCTCCTCAGGACCATACCCTTTCCAATGACCAGGTACTGAGCATGACCGTTGGGCCTTAACGCAAATCTAGACTACAGGCGACCTTCATTTTCTAACTCCCCTCTAGTCGAACTGGAGAAGGAGGCCTAGAGGGATGAGTCACAGCTGAATATACCTCTTTAACGAAGTGCCAACGCGCCAGGACAAAAACTTATGTATACAGAGAGATAAACAGGTATTTCACCGATAAGCACCGGTTAGCCATCTCCTGAAACCACATAGCGCGACGTTATCAGGTACAGGTGGAGGGCATAGTTCTCCAGGAGGATGAGTCTGGTAACCTTAGCCTGAGCGCAGACTTCACAAGATGCAGCATCGGCCCAACGCTGGCACAGCTGCTTCCAGATAGAGCATCATCCTGCACATCATATTGCTCAGCATGGTAAGTAGAACATCTGTCAACACACCGTTGTCCCCCATGCCTGACATTTCCCCTGTAATTCCAGTCAAACACTGGATTATGTTTCCTGAAGCCCAGGTGCAGCCCAAAACCACATCAACGGGCCCCCCTCCATGACCAAATAGAATACACTTTTCATATGTTGGATCCAACCACCATCTCCAGCATCAGGGTACATATTGGATTGCCCCCCAGCTAGTGGGTGGAGTCAATAGCCATACCCGCAGATTGTAGTCAGTAGCGGTCTACAAGGGTAGGCCCAGACTTTGGCGAAAAGACGCATCAACAAAAATTAGAAGCGAATCAGAATCCCACAAACGCACTTCCCCAGAACCGGACGCGACAATAGAGATCTTAACTGGTAGCAGCAACTTATTAGATACAAATAGGAACATACCTGCTCGCGCCTAGGTGATCTCCTGCGACCACCTAGGCAGTTGAGTCTTTCCGACTTGGTCTTCCGTTGGAGTCAGTCCCGAATTTCTTGTCAATCTTTCTCCAACAGTAGAAGCACAACCCCTGGATCGACTGTAGCTCCTACGTCGTCAGCCGCTGTGAAGAAAAAATCCCCCACTGCATGGGCTCCTCTGAGTTTTTAAATCGGAAACAACTGGTTTTAGGGTGTACCATGGTGGGACCAAGGGGGGGGAGTGCCCTTTTTCTGCATCTCTCCTAAAACGTCTGTCCAGAACGAACGTCCAGTGCCTTGGGCCTCATCTAATGTACCAGGGTAGGGTAAGCCCACCAATAAATCCTTAAACATGGACCAGCTAACCCTAATCTAAACTGGCATCTAAGAGCGTGCGTCGTTCCACCCCGCCGGAACACACCAGCGACCTAAAATCGGAGCAAAACTCCTCCACAGTCCATCTCATCCCTGCCTCAAGTGGCTCAGCTGATCCACGCCACAGCTTCCCTATCTGTGGTCATAAAATAGTAACCTAAAGCGGCAAAAGACCTGTCCACAGAAAACAGTTCAGGTGAGTCATATGCGGATAACGAAAATGCCCAATTCCCTCCTGGGGGGGAAAACCCTGCAGTAAGGACATAACAATCCCCACCCATTGTTCCTCATTTCCCTGAGGTAAGTGGGCGGAGCTAAAATACAGTGCACAACCCTCTCTAAATGCCACAAAGGCCTCCTGTTACTGTGAACCTGTCAGCAACTGAGAGGGGCTCCACAGGAGGAAAATGTAATGCATGGACCCCTCTGACTTGGGGTAGGCCTCCTGTTGTTTTTCTACTACCCTCAGCGCCAGATCCTTGGACTAGCCTGGATTAGCCCTGCATCTGCCCTACGATAGCTGTCCATGGGGTCCATAGTGATGGTAAGCAGTAACGGTTTCGGCTCTGTGATAATTGTCACGTCAAGGAGGTGCAGTGAGCCTTAACTGAACCCATCCCACTGTCCCTGCCTCCTGACGTGCTGCCCTAGTCGGCAGATGGCAACTGGGCGACCAGTCCCTGCGCGTCTACTAAAAGTGCAGGTGCCGTGAGAAGAAAGAATGGTGCAGTACAGTCCGGGTCGATATCAGAATATGAACGCCAAAGCCACAAATCAGAACCTGAGAAAGAACTAACAAGCCGGGGTCAAAAGCAAACTGAAGCAAAAGCACAAAATCAGTAGACAAAGCCGGAGTCAGGAGAACTAGCCGAGGTCAGGTAACACAGAAATTCTAAAAGCAACAACACAAAGCACAGGGAAAAGAAAAGAGGTAGCCATGGAAATATCACAGGCGCAGCCCACATACCTTCAGGAGTTTAAATGGAATCCCGGGATACCGGCCCCCCCCCTCTGGCAGCTGGAAAACAATTTTGGAGCCGGCCTCCGGGTCCTCCCATTGCAGGTCGCACTCGCCCCTGTCATGAGTGGCTGGACCCTGTCACACACAGAGTTGTCAGCAGCGAAGTGTATCAGGGTGGAATCATGCATCAGCTGCTGCAGCCTGCAGATCCCTAGAGCCTGAGCACAGCCTAGCCCTGACAGCAACAGTTCAAGTTATTTTTTATTTTTTTTAATGATCCGATAAAAACCGATAAAAATTACATTTTGTGATACTCGTAACTAGTGTTGAGAGATTACGTTGACCATCGACATTGTCGATGTCGAGTAGTCGACCATCATCGACAAGATAAGTCGATAAGTAGGATTATGAGCGATGGACCATTAAATCTTATGTCAGAGCAACAACACCTTACACCTCTTTACACCCAAACAGGGCCAGGAGAAGCTGGAATTAAAAACATCCACAACAGTCAAATGGATATTTGCTACATCTAGGCAACACACTTTAGGTTATAAAAGCCACAGAAAAAAAAACACTACACCATTCACTATCCCTGTCTTGTACCACAGCATGACCCTTAAACCTGCATCACTCCAAAAATTAAAAAGTGCCAGAAGGCAGTATGATTTAACCACATTTTACTGAACTGGACATTGAATATCCGTCCTGGAACGCAGCATGAGGCCCCAAACCTGCATGACCCCCAGATTTAAAAGTGCCGAAAAAGGAGTCTTTCAACCACCATTTTAGTTGAACTGGACATTGACTATACATGTCCTGGGCCACAGCATTGAGCCCCGAAAAAATAAAATAATATATATATATCCAAAACCTGCATGAACCGCCCAAGATTCAAAAGTGCCGGGAAAAGGAGTCTTTGAACCACTAATTTAGTTTGAACTGACATTAACTATACTGTCCTGTACTGCAAGAATGACCATTGAAAACCTGTCTGACCGACAGATTTATAAAAGTGCCGGTAAATAGGATTCTTTCACCAACCATTTTTAGTTTCACACTGGAACAGATACTGTCCCCTGTCCTGTGTAGCGCTTGCCCCTCCGTATGAATGCGGACCAATTGAGCTTTCCACTTGGAAATACTGTGGTTAACGCTCTTGTTCCACCCAGGGCCCTTTTTCTGGCATTCTTTTTCTCATTTACTCAAACTTGCTTGGAGGAAATTGGTCTCTGTACTTTGTTCTCTGTCCGTGCGCCATACTCCCATGTCCCTTCTGAATAACCTACATCTGGTTCAAGTTTTTTTCCTGTACCTCCCTTGTACATATCAGAGAATCTTTTTACAGTTATATTTATACATGCAAGATTTTTAGTAGTTTAAAATTCTAGAAAAACACATTTTTAAAATAGGATGGAATCCCCCCATGACTTTGTTTCTCGTTTTTTTCATTGTATTAATTGTTTGTCTCAATACAGGGATTGATAGCTATGTTTAAAGATCTTCAAAACAAGTCATTTGCAATATGTGTCCATCTAACCGTGTCCTACCTATTCCTTATTTTTGACAGCACCATCACCTTGAGCCCTCTTGACAAGTGTGAAGACAAATGTCTGTTAGAAACACAACAATTTTTTTATAATAGGACACTGTAGTATAGCTGCTTTTCAAAGCATAATGCCACCCAAAAATTCAAAGCATGACCCTTGAGCCACTTGGTCAATTGTGAAGAACAAATGTCTGTTAGAAACAACATTTTTTTATACTAGGACCTATAGTATAGCTGGAGCATTTCAAAGCAAAATTCCCCCAAAAATTCAAAGCATGACTTGAACACTTTGGACAATTGTGATGAACAAATGTCTGTTTAGAAACAACATTTTTTATAATAGGACCTGTAGTATTGCCTGCAATTTCAAAGCAGCATGACCCAAAAAATTATAAAAATGGACTTCTCAGCCACTGTTAAAATTGTGAGGGAAGAAATGCCACTTAGAAGCCACATTTCTGTTTTCCAAGGACCATGATTATTGTTGTAGTCTCACAGCTACAACCATACCCAAAAAATTATAAATAAGACTTCTCAGCTACTTTAAAAATTGTTGAATGAGAAAAATGTCCACTTAAAAGCCACATTCTTTTCCAAAGGACCATGAATTATTGCTGTATCTCAAGCTACATGAACCCCAAAAAATTTATAATATGACTTCTCATAGCACTATTTAAGAATTGTGATGAAAAATGCCACTTAAAAGCCACATTTCCTGTTCCAAAGACAATAATTATAGCTGTATCTCACAGCAACATTGACCTCAAAACCATTGACAATGTAAAACTTCTTAATCTAAAGTGAGTAAATGGAATACGGTGTTGGTCAATGAAACCTTAGCTTCTGTTTATTCATTCTCCTCACACAGCAAACCAATTAATGTTTGATAGAGAATGTGAAGTATACGCGTCAACTAATCGGTGACCTCGAGGCAATTGGGGCTACACATCATCAGAGATCCAAGGCCTATGATTCATCTTGATGAATATTCAAACGATCCAACATAATCTGTGGAAATTCCGGAATGCGTTTGTTTCTGTAAAGACTCCTCCATCTGTGCTGAAGGTTCCGCTCAGATATGACGCTGTCTGCTGGGCAGGACAAGCACCTCTATGCGGGGTGGCGAGCGATGCGCTGCCATCGTGGCCATTTTTGGATACCAGAAGTCAATTGGGTCCGAAACACATACAAAAACATCGGTGTTATGACTCAGATAGTCGTGCCATCATGATCTTAAGCTGGTCTCTGTGTGTGAGAATGTGTTGCCCTGCATTGCATGCATTGTGAGTGGTAAACAAAGGATTGCCAGATGTCACCTTAGGCTTTTCTGCCACTTGCCTGCTGCAGCCGGCTACGGCTACTTGGCACTCTACGCTGTCACGTCGCTGATTTTGTTCCACGCGTGACATTTGGGGAACGTGAAGGCAGACGTCAACAGATGTCTCCAGTTGATCAGCCAGCAAGGTCTCCGTTTTTTTTATTTCCTGCATTTTAAACTCTCTATTTTGGGTGGGTGGAAGGAAAGTGCTGATTTTGTTTTGTACCGGGATCCAGGAGGTTGGCCACCCCAGTAACTGTTGTTCAATTTGATGGCCTTAATGCGAGGATCCATGTGGAGAAATGGAGCACAAGCACTCCTGTGAAGAGAGGAGCCTTTGATTTCCCACCTCTGGGTCGGAGAGGCCACTATCAAACTTGATCTTCCTGCATCATCCTCCCCACCTCAAATTCGCGCCAATTTCTCCTTTCCAAGGCAGGTACGTCGGTACGTCGGTGTCTAGGAATACACCTCCTCCTCCTCCTCCTCCTCCGCTGCCCTCCGGCACAGTTTTCAACCAGCCCTGACTTGCCTAAGCGATGATTGCAACCCGAGAGCTGAATACGCCACCTTGCACTAGCGTCTGGACCCCCGAAACCCTGCCTAATGAAAGACCATGAAGATTTGTGAAACTGTCGGGCCCTTGTGGATTTTGACGAGAGAAATGCCTCCGTGTCCGCATCTGTGTCTGTCTCCTCCCTCCGTCCTGCGGGACCTGTGTTTCAGAGTGCCAACGCTCGTTCCAGAACTAAGATCACCAACAATCTCATGCTGAACAAGGGCATTGTCCGCACTGACCATTTGGTGAGGCTTCTTTCTTCAAAACTGCAAGGATGGTGCAAGAGCTCTTATCACCTGCCATCCACTCTCAGTGGCTCAACACCCCGAGGTCCGCACCGCATACACCGGCTGCTTGTCAGGCCATGTGGGTCACTCTCGTACTGCGTAACTGGCATTGCGCTGCTGCCACAATCGCTGGGAGCATGTGGAGGGTGGAATCCGCGTGATAGCCACGTCAACAATGATACGTTGACGGGAGCGCCCGAGCTGTACTGTCTGCAACGCAGCCAGGCGGGACGAAGCATGGTGGCGAACGGCGGAAGTGCGAACTTAGACTTCGACCTTCTCAGCAGGCAAGTCCAGAGCCCGGGTAGCTCTTTAGAAAATTTCGGACACAAGGTTCATGACATGTGCCAGGCAAGGATGTGCTCACTCAGCCTACCGATCTTAAGGGCGGCCAGCAATTTCCGGCACCCGTTAATCGGCACCACACCTTGCCGTCACAAAGTTTCCGTGCACCCAGCCCAGCGCTCTGGTGGATCTCGTGCGGAGCAAGCCGTCCAACAGCTCCTGACCTGGGTGTTGTAAGATGGTCTCCAAGACAGATTAATTTCAACACGGCCGGTTCGTCTGGGCACGTGATGGTCGCGGTTTTTTGAAGAGCGTTCGCCCAAACAAAAAAAAGAAGGGGGGGGGAGCTGATAGCCACCGACACCCCCCAGGGACATCCACCCGCACACCCAGTGAGCTGTCACAAGAGATATATCGGCCTGACCGTGCCCTTACTAGTCCAGTTTCGGTGTCAGATGGACTTTTCCGGCCACAGATGCAAGTACAACGCGCTTGGAAAATTTAGATGACACGTGGCTGGCCAGGGCAAGGGACGGCTTTTCTGGCAAAGAAATGCCTGCTGCTTTAGGCATCTGGTATGTTTAGGGCAGGCAAGGGCCATGACTTGGCGGAACCCAATCTGTGGGTCCAACCAGACGGAAAGGCAACATTTCCGAATCCAAAAGCCTGGGCATTGCCCGACAATCAGGCTTTTGGCTTTGGGATGGTTTGGGTTTAAAGTGGTTTCTTCTGCTCCCAAACCTGGAAGACAGAAATGCTGGCTGCTAGACTGGCCGCCTGTACGGCGTGCAGGTCCATAGCAAGACGGCGGGAGAGAAGGTGTAGTATGGTTCTCTGGTGATGCTGGTGGTACTTCGGGCGACGGTGGAGGCTGAAGCGGAGGCTGATCCCTGTATCATTGACTCTGAGAGACATTGGCAGCTGAGGAACGCTTTGAGGGGCGAGAAGAGGAGGAGGAGACAGAGGTGTGACAGTGGTTGAGGCCCGGCGTCGGTCTGGTGGACTTTTTGGCCAAGTGTTGCCTCCATTTCAACTCATCGCATTCGCTGCAGTGACTAGACATGTTGTGGTGGTTTAACCACCTAAGTTCCTTGCTCTCTGACTTAATCGTTTACGGCTAAAGGCGGCATTGACAAGATCGCTTGTTGAATCAGAGGCTTGCTCAAAAGAAGCCCAGGCCTTGAGAGGTCCTGGACCTTTTGACGCGACAAGCAAGGACGGGGTTTTGCGCGGACCGGGCTGGCGGAATCATACTCAGCGGACTTCTGCGACGCCTCTTCTCTTTCATGAGGCGGACCCGTACTGACACTACCCCCACTCGTCTTCCTCCTCATCCAGCGATGAAGCGCTCGCAAGCAAATTCTGCAGAAAAGTACCACTTTGGATCATCGCAATGTCCGTCATCATCATCCAGCAACACCAGGTGACTTTTGTCGTCTGACATTCTGCATCCCAGGAGCTCGGGCTACAAGCAAGGGGCAACTGCAAGGCGTTGCCGACCGCCCGGGATTTTTGCCAATTGACTCAGCTTCCTTATCCTCTCCTCTATGGCACTCAGTAACTGGGTTCAGAGCAGACTAAATCATCCTCTTGTCTTTTACATGCCTTCTTGACCCCAACCGCATTTTGTCATCAAAGAGTCTTCAGACAATGGACTATCCACAGTGGTGTGGTATAACACGAGTTTGAACATTTGGGCTGCTTCAGGTTGGATGGATGCTGGATGATGCTGATGACGACATTTTGGTGGCCGTGTACTGGGAGACGAGGAGGAGAGACAGTGCTGGATGCAGGTTGCATTAACCACTGAAGGACAGATTGCGACACTTTTCGTTACTGTACTGAGATTCACAGGGCCCTGACCCAGCGATGACAGGCCTGACGGTGCTGCAACTGACGATCCGCTGGCATGCGTGTTGTCGCCAGCACGGGAAGGAGCACCTTCTCTCGTACCTCTACCTCCATGTGCTACCCCCCTCTTTGCTCGCTTACCACCTGATTTCGCCCCAAATGTTCAAGATATAAAAATTTGAGAAGGTATGGAATAGTTTTGGAAAGTCTCTTATTAAAAGACGGCAAATCACAGCTATTCTCAAATCCCTCTAATCAAAACAAAATTGCTGGATTCAAATTAACTGCAAGGTGTCTATCAACAAATCTGGACATGCAAAAGTGCAAAAAACACGTATCTGTTATGTATTAGTATAATACAAGATATTTTTGGCACCTTTCAATTCACCTGTGGTGACTATAAAATTGCTGTTTTCAGATTTAAGTGCAAGCTGCCTCAATGAACAAAGCTGTAGTGCGCCAAAGTCAAAAAACACGTATCTGTTATGTATTCGTATAATACAAGATATTTTTGGCACCTTTCAATTCACCTGTGGTGACTATAAAATTGCTGGATTCAAATTTAAGTGCAAGGTGGATATATCAACAAAGGTGGAATGGGCAAAATTGAAAATGAACACCTATCTGAAATGTATACTGTTCAATAGAAAACTGTTAATAATAAAGCTATTGCAGTGCAATGTCTACACTAAGTCTTGGTGAACTTTATCCCACCCGCGACTTTACAGCGGTAGATGCTCCTTTAAAATTCTCTAGCTAACTACATAAAATCTTCCAATCTCTAATCTAACTAAATTGTAAGGATCACAGCTAATAGTAGAGGTTTCTCTGTGAAGAAATAGAATAATTTCGCTGAGCTGTTTGGACACACGCAGAGCGCACGTCCTACTGCTATGAGACGCTGAGAGACTCTAAACGAGGTCATGTGATTTTTCCAGCCAATCGCAACCATACACATCCCAGTCATGACGTCGCACACACATCTCACCCTGCTCTATTCTGTAAGCTGATTTGCTGGCCGCCAAAATGACAGGAAGCGCCGAAAATGGCGCAATCTTAATAGATGATGCACAGATTTTAACCTAAATTATCGCATGATCTAAAAAATCCGATCACCATAAAAACTGTGCCGATTTCAACTTTGTCGATAATAATCGCTCAACACTACTCGTAACACCTATTTAATACTATATAATACTATATTATTAGATATACTTCATAAATGACTTCTGAGCTCTGTTAGCAACACAGATTGCCCTACAGAGATTAAAACAAGTCTCATACCAACTTAATTAGAAGCTAGCTAATATGTTTAAGAATCAGAGTTCTATTTGTCTGTAGACCAAAAATACTAAGCATATGTCTTGACTGCTTTTATTGTGGAAATAGATGACACATATGTTCAGAAGAGACCAAACAAATATACTATTAAGAAACATCTCAATGTTTGAGATTTTCATAGGTTTGGTAAAACTGTTTATCTATAGCCCTTTATTGACTGTAATTGAACATTCTTGTGTTAAGAGTAGTGTTGATTGAACTGTTCGAGAAAAGTTAAGTTCTAGTCGAATTTTTTTAGAACGCAAACCAAACCAAGCTTTTCACGGTTTGTTTCAGTAAAGTTTGCGTTTGACATCACAGTTCAAAACGCCAGTTTTAGTTTCATGTTTAGCTGCTTCCTGCACTTTTGGCAGCCATCCGATCAGTGCAGAGCATAGAGAAGTGTCAGAAATGTCATCGCTGAGGTGTAGGACTCTCACTGGCTGCTAATATCACATGACCATATTATCTGTATTTCACTATATTGACTTATGAATGTCATTTCCAGCTCACTCTCTGTACTGTACAGACTGCTCTCCATCTGTTTTTTTTGCATGCATGCAGGCTCAAGATTTGTTTATTAGTGATTTCACACAGGAAAAGCTGCTATTTAGATTAGATACATGAGTGTACAACAAGTTTAGGGAATTATAGACAGCAATAGTTAGGGAGTTTTGTATTGCTGGCTGTATCTTTCCCACACCCAGGAGCTGTTATTTGGTGACATTTGCAGGCTCACATAATGCCAAACTCTCATATACATAATATTCATATAATCATAATCAGTGCCCAAAAGTAAATTTTTGCAGTTTTGGGGGTTCAGTGATTGCATAACACACTGTTACCAAATCTCCTATAGAAAGAAATCTATTTCAAATAGTGGTTGGTTGCTGCAAATTATTCTGATTGAAGAAAAATTCATTTTTGCAGTTTTGGGGGTTCGCTTATTGTATTACACAACATTATCAAATCTTTAGATTTTTAATATGTAGCTTTTGAACATGGAAAGAACTAGACGTGGTAAGCTAGAGGTACGAGACAAGGCACTCCTTCCAGTGTTCCAGACAACATTCAAGCGAGCACATCATCAGTCGCAGGACCATCAGGCCTGTCATCACTTGCTTAGTTCCCTGTGCTTCTCATTACTGAACTGCATTGCCAATCTCGTCTTCAGTGGTTATCCGGGCCTGCCTCCAACGGTTATACCTCCTCTTCCTCACAGTCACAGGCCCAAATGTCATCCTCATCATCAGTCCAACCTGAAGCAAACGCGGGCCAAATATCACAATCCAATATACAGACCACTCCAGATAATCAATATTCTGAAGAGCTCTTTGACGACACAATGTGGTTGGGATCAGAAGGCATTTTAAAGGATAAAGAGGCCAAAGAGGATGATTTTGTCTGCTCTAACACCTAGTTGCTGATGCCCTCAGAAGAGGAGAAGGAAACTGGTCCGTCTTCATAATTACCGAGCGTAATGCCTCGCAGTGCCTGTGGCTTCTATCCCGCAGCTTGAGGATGTAGACTGTCAGGAAGAGGAAGTCACCTGTGATGATGATCACATTGTGGATCCAACATGTCTTTTGAGCAGCAGCTGGCAAGTGCATCATCAGTGGAGGAGGAGGATGATGGGGTAGTGTCAGTGCTTTTCCAGCCTCAGACAGGAAAAGGGTAGTCGCACAGGTCTGCTGACATTACTCCGCTAGCCATTGTCAGTGGTAGCAGTGGAAACACTGGTACTAGGTTTTCACAGTAAAAGAGGTCCAGGACCCGGGGAACATGGAGCTTTTTCGATCAAGCCTCAAATTCGCTTGCTGGATTTGCTTTCAAAGCGTCAGTAGAGGAAAGAATATAAAGAGTTTTAGCACTATGAGCATAAAAAGGCACATGCTTGCAATGTGTGACCTGCACGCTGTACAGCGGCAAGTCTGGCAGCCAGCCTTTTGTGTACCAGGTGTGGGAGCATAAGAAACGCTTTCACCCCACTCATCCCAAAGCCAAAAGCCTGAATGTCAGCATTGTCAGGCTGTTGGCCCTGGAAATGTTGCCTTTCCATCTAGTGGACACAGATGGGTTCTGCCACGTCATGGCCCTGGCATGCCCCCAATATCAGATGCTGAGCAGGCATTTCTTTGCCAGAAAAGCTGTCCCTGCCCTGTCCCGCCACATTGCAGAAAAGATATCCAGCGTGTTTGCAGCATCTATGTCCACCAAAGTCCAGACACATGGACTGGTAAGCATGGTCAAGGGCTTTACATCTCACTGACTTCTTATTGGGTGAGTTTGGTAGATGACAGCACCACTGGTGATGGGTTTCGGCCGACACTTTACCACACTGCGGGATGATGCAGAGTCCAGATCCACAACATCGACTGGTAGGATCACATGCCAAGAGAAACCAGGCCATTCTAAAATTAATTTGCCTTGGAGACCATCAATACACAGGTCAAGAGCTTTGGACGGCTCTGTACACACAGACTGACCAGTCTGGATGCTAAGAACCTGGCGCCAGGCAAGGTGGTGTGCAACAATGCAGGAAATCTCCTTGCCACTCTTAGGATCGGTAGACTTACACACATCCCTTGCCTAGCACACATCATGAACCTGGTTGTGCAGAAATTTCTCAAGCGCTACACGGCTCTTGACTGTCTGCTGAGAAAGGCTCCAGGTCTTAGCTCACACTCCAAGCGTTCGCACCCTGCTTCTAAATGACTGGCAGTGTTGCAGTGTGATCTGGGCTTCCCTGTTAACCGTCTGATATGTGATGTAGCAACATGCTGGAATTCCACCCTCCACATGTTCCAGTGATTGCGGCAGCAGCGTAATGCCATTATACAGTATGAAATGTCGCATGGCCTGACTAGCAATGTTGCGGACCTTGGGCTCTTGACCCATAGAGAGTGGAGACAGGTGAAGGATCTCTGCACCATCCTTGGCAGTTTTGAAGAGGCCACCAAAATGGTCAGTCAGGACAATGGCATTGTCAGCATGACCATTGTGGTTATATTTTTCTGAAAAAAGCGTTAGGCACTATGAGGCAGAAGGTCCCAGCAGTGATGTAGGAGGAGGAAGAGCCTTACTTTCCGAGGATGTAGAGGGCCCAATTGTTTTGCAATTATATTGTTCTTCTTTAGGCTCTGGTTCTAGGTCGAAGATGGGTACAGGACGGCAATTCAGCTCAGAAAGTAGAGCTCATGAGGCTAGCCAAGGCTCTGGTGATGGTCAGGATGAGGAAGTGGAGTAGGATGAGGAGGCAGGGGTGGACACTACCAGTACTGATTACCCTTCAGTGGTAAGAGGTTGGCATGGATTGCAGTAGGAGGAGGAAGAGGGGAAAGATCCCATGAGTGCCCCTTGACCCCGAGGCTTGGGAGATCCTGACAGCATCTCATACATCAGTGCTTGGATGCTACATTACCTTCAACATGATCCATGCATCAAGGCAATAAAAATTAACAGCAATTACTGGGTGGCCACCCTCCTTGATCCAAGACAAAAGTGAGAAATTTCCTTCCACCCACACAAATTGACACCAGAATACAGGAATTTGAGACAGTGGTCATTGACCAACTCGAGGCATCTGTTGCGTCTTCTTTACATTCTAATGTCATGGTGGAATAACGTCAGCAACGTGCCAGCAGTAGAATGGCAAATAGCAGCAGCAGGCAGTGTGCCTGGATGACATTTTGCAATCAATGTTTACCACCTCACCAACGCCTGCAAGGCAGGGCAGCATTCAGACACACAGAGACCGCC
Source organism: Phyllomedusa bahiana (assembly GCA_025379985.1). Lineage (NCBI taxonomy): Eukaryota > Metazoa > Chordata > Amphibia > Anura > Hylidae > Phyllomedusa > Phyllomedusa bahiana. The sequence continues at coordinate 25,045 of JAODAL010040568.1, forward strand.
TTAAGACCATTGTCCATGACTACCTGCGGCTCAACACCGACGTTTTTGGACTTGGTCTGGACCCATTCAACTTCTGAGTGTCAAAACTGGATGAATGGCCTGAACTTACTCGACACACCATAGAAGTTTTATCCTGCCCAGCAGCCAGCGTTATCTGGAAACGCACATTTAGCACAGCTGGCAGGGTGATAACTGACAAACGTATCCATCTTTCCCCTGACCATGTGGATCATTTGATATTTATCAAAATGAATCAAGCATGGATCTCTAACCATTTTGTTCCCCCGGTTGCCAATGTCACTGACTAGTAAACTGTAGCACGACTTCATGAAAATGTGAAATACACATTTAAACTACACTATATCTCATATCTGTAGTTCCTGTGCCTGCTGCTTCTACAAATTGTATTCTACTGCTGCCAATAACTAGATTTACAAGTCTTACAGTTGAATTTATTTTGAAATATACACCTGTATGACCTTGATGTGCACTGCATATACCTCTTACTCCTCCTCCTTGTAGCCCTGCAAATCTATATTTTTTTTAAATACCTCCACCTGTAGTACCACCAAATATCCTGTTATCCTGAACCTCGATGTTCCTCTTCGGCATGTTCTAGCTGCCACCAATGGTACTGCCGCCTAATCTTGTCGAACCAGAACCTGGCTGTTTCCCATTGCCAACAATGGTACTGCTGTCACTGCCAACAATGGTACTGCCGTCTAATCTAGTTGAACCGGAACCTCCATGTTCCCCATTGGCATGTTCTTGCTGCCACTAATGGCACTGTCATCTAATCTAGTCCAGGCTGCAGAGGCGTAAGTTCTTGGGCCCTGGTGTAAAAAGTGAAATGTGGCTCCTGCCAATTTCCATGTGTCATTTCCAATACCGTTGTCTTCTTTGCATCAAAGGGGCTTATGGGCCTCCTCAGGATGCAGAGCCCTGTATCAGCTGCTACTGCTGCACCTCCTATAGCTATGCCCCTAAATGCAAGCTGTCCTCCTCATCTTTTCAGTTAGGCATTGAAAGCAATGAAGTATTTTAGCCTCTAAATTTTTTTCTTTCACTCTTAGAGCCAAATTTTCTTCAAGTTGTTATGCTTATTAAATTTACTGTTGTGGATGGTAATTACAGTTTCTCCACTCTTCTTCACCTGTATAGGTAATAAAATTAACCCAAAAGTCTTCTCCCATTGACTTTAATGGGGTTTGAGTTCGAGATTGACGCGAACCTCGAACCGAACGCCTTAAAGTTCGACTCGAACTTTTTAGGGTTCACTCATCACTAGTTAAGAGCATCTGTCTATAAAAATGCATTTTTTTTTCATTTTTAGACTTGTTTTTAAACAAATGTAACAAATATATTTTCACTGTGGCATTTTTTTTGTATATATTTTATAGTGTGCACTTTTTCAGTTTAAGCTGTGTGTCAGTTGAAAACCCTGGTCATGAATGCTCACCATGAATTTTGCTTATGCCCAATACTTTTTAGGAAACATTATGGTTGATGAAAGCAGAATTTGTACTAAAATTATTATTTGTGGGCTGAAATTAAACAACATACCATAGGTAAAGCTGACCAATTGCAGACTATCTTCGTCTGAAATAAATTAGCTATGCTTAAAATTATGGATCAACAGTTGGTAATCCAAAAACATACTCTTTGCTAGAGAACTTTTCTAGAACATGCACAGTGAAATTGTTCATCTTAACCCCATGTCAATGAACATGCATACAGTAAAAATCTAAAAAATACAGCAGCACACTGCAAATATTGAGGTATACACTAAGGTGAATTCATTTTAGATACAAACCTATGTCTAAGCAGGCTCACCTCTCTTGGTGATTAAACCAGTGATGATTTTGTGTGTATTTTCCTTTGAATTACAGCCATGGCAGTTTGGAGCCTTTTTTTTTTTTTTTGAGAATATATGGATGAGGGAGTGGCTGCCTTTATTTTGATCCTTAACTCTATTCATCCATGTTGAGGCTGTTTTAGAAGAGCAAATAAATCAGTTGGTAACTTTTGGAGGTTAACTGATTAATTTAATATTTAATGGTAAGGCTGTTTTCAATCAACAATGACTGGCCCTGAAAAATGATGAGGCTTGGTTTAGACATATTTTTCTATCTGGAATAAAGTCACCTTGTCATTGCTTGATGGGTTTACACAATTTGATCAAAACTTGCACAAAGAACCTCAAAGCTTCATGTATACTAGATATTGCAGTAATGCAGTATAAAATAATTCATATATTCAATGTTTACATATGTCACAGTGTTTGACGTATACTTCTGTATTTGTGTGTTTGTATTTGTACTGAAGTTATGGTAGCATGAACCTGTGCAATTCATTTTTGATTGTTTGTGCTAATCATTTCTTATTTTGTCAATAAATATACATGGTCGGTTGGTTGGTTTGAATAACTGCAATATAGATTAAATATATATGGCTGCATCCTGGACGGTATTTATAGCTTATGCTTCCTTGGACACTGACTTGATGTACCACATTAAGGGATCATTTCTACTTTGCTACATGCAAGCAAACGAGGGTCAGATTTATAACCCACAGTATTGCTGTTTTACAGACAAAATTCATGTGGCCATTAGCCACTTTGTGGACATTTTAATGAGTTTTTCTTTTTGTTCGTACCTGTCCTTTGCTTTTTATGTTCAACAGTTACTAAGGTCATGGGGGATGGATGCTTCAAGCTGGTACTGACTGCCACTGTTTATAACTCAAACAGCCTTATGTGCAGCCTTGGCAATGCTGGTTTTTCTGTATGCAGTACTCAGAAGCACAGGAGAAATCTTGTAGACAGATGTGTGAGGAGAGTGGAGAGTGTGAGAGGGGAGGTATTGTAAGAGTAAGGTAGAGATGTATGGGGAGACATGATAATGAAGAGCCTGATATATAATTGTTAGTAGTTTTATTATCTGGGCAATGGGTAGCCAATAAAGGCACTGGCAGAGGGAAGAAACAGAGAAGTAATGAGGAAAGAAGTGAATAAGATGGGCATCAGAGTTGAGGATGAATTGAAGGGTAGCAAGAGTACTAGAGTTTTAGATGGAAGGCCACAGAAAAGAGTGTCCCAGTAAACCAGAGAGAGATGGGGAAGCAATGAACAAGCAATATTTTTAGGTAAAGAAAGGAGCAGATTTGAAAAAAATATTTTTTTCAGGTCGAGGCTACAGGAGGTGGTCAGGACTTAGATGTGTGGTTTAAGGGACAGGGCGGGAGCCAAGGCAGCAAATCTGTAGTACTGAGCAGAACAAGGAGCCATTGACTGTAATAGATTTGTCAGATCAAGAGGTAGAGTGGGATGGGTGAAAAATTATGAACTTTGTTTTCTCCATATGGAGTTTGAGAAAGTGGGAGGAGAAGAAGGAGGGTTTGGATGATAAACATTCTGAGATCCTAGAAAGTAATAACATCTGGGCCAGAGATGGATTTGAGTGAAACAAAGAAGATACAAGACAGGTAAAGTAATTCTGTTAGGCAGAAAACAAGTTTCAGCATGTCTCCCTCTGTGGGAGTGAACAACTATAAAAAGATAAGTCAACTCATCCGTTGAGTGTCCAAGTATCTGCTCTGTGGAGAATGGTGGAAAGGAAGCCACTCTCCAAAATGGCAATATGAAACTGAACCAGCTACACGTCCACTCTGCCCAGGCAGCTATGATTAAGCATATTTCCGAAGCGCGTCAGCATACCAACACAAAAATGTACTTTTGGAGGTTGGTTGGTTGTATACTATGCACTTTTATAAGGCTTTTTTCAATAAAAGAAATTTTACAAATCTACCTTCTGCCTGGATATGTAGCTGGTTTAATTTAATATTGTTTCTGTGAGTGGCTCCAGAGGACTACTGTGAGAGGCTGAAGGAGGAGGAAAGCTATAGGAATTTGGTGACAGTTGAGTTGTGTGTGTCAATGGGGATGTTAAAGTCTCAAATAATTATAGTAGGGATGTTAGCAGATGGAAAGGGCAGAAGCCAGGTAGTAAAGGGGTCGAAAAAGGCAGTTGTGGGGCCATGCGGTCTCTATATGACAGTTACTTGGAGGCTGGATTGGGAGGTGATGCAGACAAAGTGCACCCCAAAAAAGGGGACAGTGAGGGAGGGTATACGTGGATTTAGAACAAAGGAACAGTTATCCAACAGGAGAAGGCCAACACCTCCACCAGGGTGGAGAGTGTGGGTAAATTTAATCCCGCCACAGTAGGGGAGGTTGTGTTTGAAGTTGTCAGCCAGGTTTCCTTTTTAAGGTCATGAATGTGTGGAAGGTTTGTTGCACATAGAACATTCATTCTGATAGGGAAATACCCCTTGGCCACTGATACAGGGAGTTAAATGGTTTACTAGTTTTCTAGTATTCAAAGAAAGTGTTTATAATTCTCAAAAAGACGTCAGAGAAATGTATTATTCAGCTGAAATTACCTATTCTTCTACTGGATACTGATTGCAACCTCATACATATTGTTTATTGGTATGGTGATTTAGATAAATTGTTTTAATATATCAGCACTTAATTTCTGGTGTTCCTAAGATCTATAAAATTCCCCCAGTTTGATAAGATGCACTCTGGATAGTTAATAACCAAAACAAATGTTAAAAGACCTATGGCCTGCTTTTCCTGGTATCAAAAGAACTAGTAGACAAACAGCTATATTAAATAAAGGGTTTACCTATACCTCAGCAAATGTCTAGAAATGACCAAACTTGAACATCCAATGATGTGTAGAAAAGCAATTACCAATCAGAAGTTTGATTATTAATGATGTTTGTTTATTTAAGGGTAACCAATAGTACTGTGTTATGAATTAATGAAGCCAATGATTTTGTAATATGTAATATGAAGTAATGATGAGTCTGTTACTGTTACCACACCTCTCAGCACCTGCATAAAAATCTGTGTTTTTGAACTAAAATAAAGAGAAAGACGAAATCTGAATCTACATGATGTCAGGTGTAATATTTCCGGGATAGACATGAAACGAGAGTTAAGGTGAATTTTCTGCCTTATCAATTCCAAAGAGCTCCAGACATAGGGATACGGATGGCAGGAGTGAGGTGAACAGGTTTGAGGTTTAAAGGGTTACAGTAGTTTGTGCTGGTTAATCTGTGTGTGAAGGGTAAAACAACAGTGATAGTATGCTGAGTGGGCCTGGGATTAGGAGATATGCCCCAAGTAGCAAAGAAATTCAGAAATAGTGCAAGTAGGTGTGAGTGGAATAGCGCATGAATGGGTTGTCTAGGTTTTGAGAGGAAAGTCTTAACCCCTTCATGATCCTGGGTGTATGAGTATGTCCCAGGGCCACTAAGGGGCTTTGCAGGGGGATCGCTCCGCGACCCCCCCGCACAGCCGCCGGGTGTTAGCGGCTAATCGCCGCTAACACCCGCCAGTAACAGCGCCGGCGGGTGGCTCCGCCCGCTGGCGCTGTTTTACCCATCAGACACCGCGGCAAAGATGGCCGCGGCATCTGAATGAACGCCGATCGGTGCCGCACACCGATCAGTACGGTCATCGGCACCGGCGCAGCTCTGCTGCGCCGATCCGACGACCGGGCATGGTGGTGGGGAGCCTTGTGATGGCTCCCGTCACTTACCCTGGCCGGTTTGCCCCACTTCCGTCTGCAGACAGGAAGTGGGGAAACCGCCATCTTTGTACACCCTAATGCTTTGCCTATGCAATGCATTAGGTTGTATTAACAATCGCGCCCCCTAGTGGTCAAGCACCATAGGGGGACTAAATGTTACTTAAAAAAAAAAATAATAATAAAGTTTTAAAGTACAACAAAAAAGTATTAAAAGTTCAAATCACCCTCCTTTCCCCATTTTACAAATAAAATCATTAAAATAATAAAAAAGTTACACATATTTGGTATCGCCGCATCTGAAAAAGTCTGATCTATAAAAATATAACATCATTTATCCCGTACGCTGAACACCGTAGAAGAAAAAAAATTCCAAACGCCAAAATTGCGTTTTTGGTCATTTTAAGTCACTCAAAAAATGGAATAAAAATGATCAAAAAAGTTGCATGCATTCCAAACTACTTGCAATAAAAAGTACACTTCAGCCCACAAAACATTCACCCTCACTGACGTCCGTAGGTGTTAGTACAAAAAAGTTATTGGTCGCACAAACTGGCGCCGCGGCGCAAATGTCAAAAATAGAAAATGTTTGGAATTTTTTTACGGTACCAAAACATAACGGAAACCCTACATGTTTGGTATTGCCGGATGCGTATCAACCTGTGGAATACAGATAACACATTATATTTACCGAAGATTGAACGCCGTAAAAGTAAATCACCCAGAAACATGACGAAAATACGTTTTTTTCACAATTTGTCCCACTTGGAATTTTTTTGCGGTTTCCCAGTATATTCTATAGTATAGTGAATAACACCATTAGAAAGGACATCTTGTCCCGCAAAATGAAAGCCCTCATTTGTCTATGTAGGTGGAAAAATAAAAAAGTTATGGCTTTCAGAAGGCGAGGAGGGAAAAACGAACGTGTCACCAAAAAAAAAACCCGGGTCCTGAAGGGGTTAATGCTGTGGAAGGGGTGAACAGTGGCGGTCACATGTGAGGTTAAAAGAGATTGAGGGTAGTCAAGAATTTTGAGAAATAAAAGGAAAGTTATAATAGTGGCAAGTAGTTTATATTGGGTGCTTGTGTTAGTATTTGGTGTTAGAATTGGTAGATAGTAGAATAGTGTGTGGTTATTATTTACCTTCCAACCATTCCTTGTTCATTTCAGATTCAACTATAGAATTAATTCTGTAGCACACTCTATGTCATCACACTTTATAGGAATAACTTGTATTATTGTTACCCAGTGGAACAAAAACATAAAGTAACTATGTATCCCTATTTAATTTGTTAATTTTTTGAGGACACTTGTTTTCAATAAGTTATCTCATGATGGCACAGGGTGCATAGGATGTCTGCACAATCACTGTAATTTCACCCCAATATTATATCTAGAGATGGGCGAATTGATCCTAATGAAGTGGACTTTGTTTAGAATTTCAGGAAAACTTCGGTTCTGAACGTAGTCGAAGTTTGGGGTGATTCGTTGGAACGAAGCGTGTTTTTAATTGATAAAATGGCCGCAAGCACATGGCGTTACATGGGGCAAAGAACTCTGGGAGGAAGAAAGGAACACGCTCAATGACATGTGCAGAGATGAAGCCAATCAGAGACCGGCGGGATTCTGTGACGTCACCGCACTTTAAAAATCCGGACGCGACACTGGCAGCTCACACTCCTCTTCTTCTGTGTCATGCTGCAGCTGCAGCAGCCGAGATCTCACACAAAATAAATTTGTTTTTAACAGCGATTTTTGTAGTCAGTAAAATGCACGCCGTTTTAACACATCACATACCAGTCAATTTTTTGCTGCTCATATCTTTAGCGCAATTTATATCCAAGGGTTAATTAAGCGTGTTTGTGCTATTGTAGTCAGTAAAATAAACGGTACAGAACGACTACATCTCGCGGGCACATGAGTCCGATGGGGACTGAACTGGAGGAGGAGGAGGACATTGGAGCACAAGCATTTTCTGGTGAAATGAATGGTTTTTCTACCCAGGTGAAAGGAGCGGAGGAGCAGGAGCAGCTAGAGGAGGTAGATGGAGATGAGGAAGACGAGGCAGATGACCCGCAAGCACCGTGGCAGTATACAATGGATCGCCCCTTGGAGTCACTTGTGCAGATAGCCCGCAGCATGCTTATTTGCCTGGCTAGTGACAGACAAATAGTCACCATCCGGCAGAGGGATGACTTCTGGCTCTCCACCCTATTGGACCCTCGCTACAGGTCCAAAATGGGAGCCTTTTTCCCAGCTGCTGAGAGGGAGGACAAACTCAAATACTATAGGGAAATCCTCCGTAGTCAGTTGGCCTCTGCCTATGTGCGATGATTTTTTGATGATCCAGGCGGACAGGAATACACCCCTGTGTAACTTTGATGTCAGCCAGTGGCAGCTCATGCGTGACACCTGCCGTTTGCTGAGGCCATTCGAGGAGGCGACGTTATTTGTCAGTCACCAGGACTACGGGATGAATAACGTAATTCCACTGCTTCATGTCCTGGAACAGATGCTGAAAAATCTGTCTGGGCAGGGGACTGGAGACGTGGCGACTACATCTCGTGGCCACATGAGTCCGGTGGGGACTGAACTGGAGGATTAGGAGGAGGACATTGGAGCACAAGCATTGTCTGGTGAAATGAGTGCATTTTCTACCCAGGTGACTAAAGAGGAGGAGCAGGAGCAGCTGGAGGAGGTAAATACAGATGAGGAAGACGAGGCAGATGATACCCAACTACCGTGGCAGTATACAGTGGAGATGGAGGCAGGAAGTCCCTCAGAGTCACTTGCGCACATGGCCCGCAGCATGCTGATTTGCCTGGCTAATGACAGCCAAATAGTCACCATCCAGCAGAGGGATTACTTCTGGCTCTACACCCTCGCTACCGGGCCAAAATGGGAGCCTTTTTCCCAGCTGCTGTGAGGGAGGACAAACTCAAATACTATAGAGAAATCCTCCGTAGTCAGTTGGCCGCTGCCTATGTGCAGCATGGTCCATCCTCTGACAGGTCTGACCGGGGGGCTCACGTACCACTGCCGTGACTGCTGTAGGAAGGTGTGGGGATAGGAGCAGTACCAGCTCCATCAGAAGCAACCTAAGTCTGGAGTCGCTGATGAGCAGCTTCCTTCACCTGCGTAGTGAGGATGGCACTCGCCAGCAGCAGCAGCAGGACCTGGAGAAGACCCTGAACCAACAGGTGGTGGCCTACTTGGACAGCACTCTGCCACCCCAGTTAGAAGATCCGCTGGACTACTGGGCAGCCAAACTGGATGTGTGGCCGCAACTTGCCGAGTTTGCAGTGGAGAAGCTGTCCGGCCTGGCCAGTAATGTGGCATCAATGCGGTTGTTCAGTGCGGCGGTGGCCATCGTTATCCCAAGGAGAACCCGCTTGTCCACCGGAAATGTGGAACGACTGACCTTTGTCAAGATGATTATATACTCATCATGCAATGCACCTTTATTAATGAACACACAGGTTATACCTTCGCTGCAGGTCCCCACCTGCTATTTAATATGCCTCCAATATTTGTGCAAATGGTATATATACAATGGTATGCTTCCGTAATAAAACATATAAATTTTTATTCAAATCTTACATAAAAATTTGAGTGTCCAGTGTTAACAGATTCCACACTTCACTTTCTATATATTGTATTATCATTTATCATTCACCTGGTGGTTCATTGAAGTATCTCCTTTACTTTGCGTAGTCGCATGGGAGATTCCGTCCGGAGTGGACTTGTTGCATCCAGCGTCTGTGCTGTGTGAGCCTTCCTCAACACCTCACCTCTCAAACAGCGCTACGTCTCGCTTTGTCAAGATGAATCAGGCGTGGATCGGCCAGGAGTTCCACACACCAATGCCTTAGGCATCAGATTACATCAGCTATGACGCCTCAACAAAACTTTGAGAAATGAGTCTGAGACTTCCACTATTCTGATGCCGCCAGCCGCCTGATGCCACACATCTGCTGCCAGTTTCTCCATCTGCCTACCACCATCTTTACCAGGGACTGGTATTGCCATCCACCTCCACACTCTGTCATTGTGCCACTCTATGACCTCCACACTGTGTCATTGTACCACTCTCTGACCTCATGTTATTGTTGCTGCCGTGACCTCCACACTCTGTCATTGTGCCACTCTGTGGCCTACTCCTGTTTGTGCCACCTCCACACTCTGTCATTGTGCCACTCTCTGACCTCATGCTGCTGCTGTGGCTGCTGCCATGACCTCCAAACTCTGTCAGTGTGCCACTCTCTGACCTCATGCTGCTGCTGTGGCTGCTGCCCTGACCTCCAAACTCTGTCATTGTGCCACTCTCTGACCTCCTGCTGCTGCTGCTGATGCCGTCACCTCCACACTGAGGTGTGTCTGACCTCATGCTGCTGCTGCCGTGACCTCCACACTCTCTCATTGTGCCACTCTCTGACCTCATGCTGCTGATGTGGCTACTGCTGTGACCTCCACAATCTGTCATTGTGCCATTCTCTGACCTCCTGCTGCTGCTGCTGCTGCTGCTGTTGATGCAGTCACCTCCACACTGTGTCATTGTGCCACTGTCTGACCTCATGCTGCTGCCATGACCTCCAAACTCTGTCATTGTGACACTGTCTGACCTCATGCTGCTGCTGTGGCTGCTGCCGTGACCTCCACATTCTGTCATTGTGCCACCGTTCCCCAAGCACCCCCAAGCACTGTGGCAGTATACAGTGGAAAAGGAGGCAGGGAGTCCCTCAGAATGAATTGCGCACATGGCCCGCAGCTAGAGATGGGCGAATTTCTCAAAAATTCAATTCAGTGACTTCGACGAATTTTCCGAGAAAATTTGTTACAGTCCGAATTACTTCGGGACGAATCGCGTTAAAAAACAGCTATTATCAGGATGCACAGAGCCTGCAGGGTGCTGTAGAACATGGTGCCATGCTTAAATATGCAGAGGGAGCTTAGTTTGGTCTTCATACAATGTTGTGTTTTAGTATGACATGCATAAAACTGCCGCCGCTCTTAGAATCGCTTCACTATAAAACTCCCTGGGCACTTAGGAGGGCAAAACTGACCAAAAAAATGAAGCGGGAATGTAGCGTGAAAAAGTCATGGCAGCGACAGCTGGAAAAAAACAAGCTGAGGGCTCAGGTGGCAACATCAGTGATAGAGTGTGGAGGTGACGGCAGCAGTCACAGAAGCATGAGGTTAGAGAGTGGCACAATGATAGTCTGGAGGTGGCAAAAACAGGAGTAGGCCACAGAGTGGCACAATGACAGAGTGTGGAGGTCACGACAGCAGCAGCATGAGATCAGGCAGTGGCACAATGACTAGAGATGGGCGAATTTCTCAAAAATTCGATTCGGTCACTTTGCCGAATTTTCTGACAAAATTAGTTTAGTTCCGAATTACTTCGGCACGAATCGCGTTAAAAGGCAGCTATTTCCAGGCTGCACAGAGCCTGTAGGGTGCTGTAGAACGTTGTGCCATGCTTAAATATGCAGAGGGAGCTTGGTTTGGTCTTCATACAATGTTGTGTTTTAGTATGACACGCAGATGACTGCCGCCGCTCTTAGAATCGCTTCACTATAAAATTCCCTGGGCACTAAGAGGGCAAAATTGACCAAAAAACTCAAGCGGGAATTTAGCCTGATAAAGTCATGCCAGCGAAAGCTGGAAAAAAATAAGCTGAGAGCTCAGGTGGCAACATTAGTGACAGAGTGTGGAGGTGACGGCGGCAGCCACAGCAGCATGAGGTCAGGCAGTGGCACAATGACATTCTGGAGGTGGAAGAACACGAGGAAGCCACAGAGTGGCACAATGACTGAGAGCGGAGGTCAGGGCGGCAGCAGTATGAGGTCAGGCAGTGCCACAATGACATTCTGGAGGCGGCAAAACAGTATTAGGCCACAGAGTGGCACAATGATACAGTGTGGAGGTCACGACAGCAGCAGCATGAGAGCAGGCAGTGGCACAATGACATTCTGAGGTGGCAAAACAGTATTAGGCCACAGAGTGGCACAATGATACAGTGTGGAGGTGACCGCGGCAGCAGTATGAGATCAGGCAAGTTGGCACAATGACATTCTGGAGGCGGTAAACAGTATTAGGCCACAGGTGGCACAATCAACACAGTGGGGG
>JAODAL010040569.1:0-36770 GCA_025379985.1 Phyllomedusa bahiana
AAGGCAAGACTCCACTAACCTTCCACTCCTTCCACTCTCTAAATTGAAGACAAAAAAAGAGAGGAAAAAGATGGCTTTGGGCTCAAAAAACCCCCCTATAAGGGGGGAGTGCAGGCCCCCCGTGGGAAAAAGATTCTCCGAAAACCCTTCCCAAAAAAATATCTAAAAAATTTTGGCCCAAAGGGGCCGCCCCCAGGAGAGAGAAGGGAACGGGAATAGGGAAGGAGGGGGGGAGGAAAGGCGGGGGGAAAAAAAAAAAAAAAAATTAAAAAATATTTGGGGAAAAAGGGGAATTTCATCTCTCCCTCCCCAAAGGGGACCAACCCCAGGAGCAAGGTTACATTTAGGGGTGTGGGAAAAACATAAAAAATTGCAAAAAGAATTCTTTGAACCCGGCAAATCTTACAAAATTTAAAAATACGGGTAAAAGTAAAAAATTTAGAACCCCAATGAAATTTTAAGAAAAAAGAGGACCCAACCCGAACCAGCGGAGTCCCGTTCAAGGGGGGCTGGTTCCTAGGCTTTCCCCAAAGGTGACGACCCTTCTTTTCCCCTCCCGGGCCTTTTCCCTTTTTTTTGGGGCAACTTGCCCCCAAAACCGGGCCCAAAGATTTTGGGAGGGCCGTGGGCCCCCTTCCTTTGTGAGAAAAGCAAAAACAAAGGGGAACCCCCAGGGGTGGGGAATATTGAAAAACGCTTTAGCTCCTCTAGCAGTGGCCGTAGGCATCCCCCTCTTATGAAAAGGGTCATCCAAGAAAGATCTGGAAAAAATTTGGGACTCTGGACCCTTTTTGTTTCGATCATTTTTAAAAGAAGGGGCCTTTGGGACTTAAAACGCTTTTTTTATTTTAAAAAAAAAGTTTTGGGAGCAGCAAAGGGAACCCCCCCCCGGGGTTTGGGTTTTTGTAGTAGTTTAGGCTTTGGGTTTCGAGGGCGCTCTTTTTTCCCAATTTGTGTGATGGGGTTTGGGGGGTTCCCCCATTTTTTAATTTAAAAAGGGGGTTTATTAAGGATAGAGCGCAGATTTTCCCACCACCTTTAGATTCTGGGGGGGGTTTGCGCACCCTTATTTTGGGGTTTCGGGCCCCCCCACGGTTTATCTAATTCCCCCCGGGTTTCTTACATATCTTTCAGAATATTGTTGAAAAGTGACTTGTGACGCAGGGGTGGAACATCACCCGATAGTATCTTTGATCCGTTCTAATTTTAGTAACTTAACCGCAATTCCTTTGAGGTCCGATCTAATTGCGGGCAATTTCTTTCTGCCAGGGCATTTTTTTAACTTCTGCCACTAATTTGTAAAAGGGCCCTTTAAAACGTGGGTAGCTGACTCAAATGGTTTTCCATTCTGGCATCTGTGTAGGTGCCCCCGGTCCCCGCGGGTCTGTGGCGCCCACCAGTGATTTTAGGGACGAGGGCCCAATGATTTGGGCAGGAGATTCCTGAGCTAGGGAAAATTCGAGCTAGACTCTATTGACCCTGCTTTAGGTTTGGCTTTTAAACAAAGGGTTTGGGCTTAGCTGGGGGGCTTTTTTAGCACTTTTAGCTTTTCCTTTTTGGGGTTTTTTATGGTTTGAGGGGCATAGGAAAGGGAAGTGTTTACGGGAATCACAATCTGTTTAATTTCCCCCCAAAGGGGGTGGACGCAAGGCCCCGGCTTTTTCCAGGCAAAAACACCTCCACTAACTAAACTGAGGGGGTGAGCTCTCCGTTACAGGGGGGCTGCCTGCGGCAGTGGCAAGGGGTTGCACACTTTTTAACTCTGCTGTACTTGCGGTGGATGGATTAAAATTCCCCACTGCACCGCAGCTGATAGATTTTAAAAAAGCGCTTAATAAATTTCAGGAAAAGCTTGTGCTTGATGTGAAAGGTTTGATGCCCCGCGGGTACGAATTTTTTGGGTCTTGGGCCCGTTTTCGGAGTAGAGTGACACTAAAAAAAAAAGAAACCAAAATGGGGCCGCCAGTCCGTGTAATGTTTGGGGAGCAAAAAAGTCCGGCCCGCTCTGACTTTAACCCCCGATGGCCCAAGTGAAAAAGATTTTAAACCCGCCCCTAAAAATCAGTTCCAACCCAGGCAATGGGCCCCCCCTGCACCCCAAGGGAAGTGGGAAGTATCGGGGCAAAATTTTGGGACCCCCCCCGGTTTCCCGGGCCACTCCAGGCCGTTCAGTTCGGAGTAGGAGGCCCCGTGCATTAAGTAGAGGTGGATGAAACTCTCTCATCAAAATACCCCGGGCAGCGCTGTCAACTCTCTTCCCAGGTCCCCTTGTCCCTGGGGGCTGTATATTCCCACCTGGCCGCAGCAGGCAGGTGGGTCCCCGTCTCTCTCCCGCAGGGGGAAAAGCCAAGATGGCGCGGGTGTAGGTCCCGCGATCGCGCGGCGGCTCTACCGTTGCCGAGGGCCAATGGATCCCGCTTGCTGGGCTTCTGCGAGCCCCGTCCGGCAGTCCCGCTACTTCCTCAGTAAGCCGGTGAGTCAATGCGCCTTGTGTGGCCGCGCGGTCAGTAATGGCGCCGTGTGCAGGAAGGATTCGGGATCCCCGCCGGGCACCTCAGAGGGCCGTACGTTTCCTCCGCCTTGCTCTCAATCTGCCACAGGTGGTCAGGCCAGTTCCTCCACCGCTCCAGATGTCTGAGAGATAGATTATAGGGATAGCTGCCGGGTTCAGTGCGCTACAGCTAAAGAAAAAGGGGGGTTTTCAGGGACTGTGCTCTCAGGCATTCCCCTTTTTCGGGTTCCGGGCCCCGACCCCCATTATGGTAGATGTTAATTATATACTGTTTTGTCTGGTGTGACTGTTTTACACGCAACTTTGAAAATGGCAAGTTTTCCAAATTTTCACAACATTTTGATGTTTTTCACTTATAAGCAAGGTCTGTATTGACCAAATTTAATTGCTTACTTAAAGCATAATCTGCCACAAAACAACAGTTTCAAAGTCACATGGATAGGTAAACGCATTAAAAAGTTACTCCCAGATAAAGTGACACATGTCAGATTTGAAAAATAGGCCATGGTCCTTAAATCAAAAACAGGCTTGGACCTTAAGGGGTTAAACAACCACAGTAATTATAGTGGTTATCCAAGATTCACAACTTATTACCTATCCACAGGGTGATAATCATCTCATCACCAAGGGTACCACGACGGGACCCCCTTCAATCATGAGAATGGGGGTTTTGTGTTCCCCATTTGAATGGAGGGTGGTTGAGCATGTGTGGGGCTGCTTCATTTAAAGGCTATGGCGCTGCTGAAGAGAACCTGAGTACAGTGCTCTGCTACCACAGATAATCCAATAGAGATCAAGTGCTTGACCACAACTAAATTCAAATTGGTGAACATAGAACCCTGTTCTCATCATCAGTGAGGGTACTACAGGTGAAATCCCACCCAATCAGACACTTGTACCCTATCTTGTGTACATCAAGGTGAGTTAAGTGGTTAACTTCTGTCACCCATTCCTTTCACCCATTCCATAAAAGGGGTCATCCAGTTCATCTAAAAATGAAATAAGCTACTGATGGCCAATAAAATTAAAAAAGCCACCTTCCTTCTCATCTCCAATCCTGTGATGGCTTCAGCTCTGCAGTGATCATGTGCCTCTGCTTACGTCACTATTCGGAGGTGGTCACTTTTGAACATTGATGCAAGGGAGCGGCACATGACCCGTGCAGCCAATCAGCGGCGGCAGCGCTGACGTCCCATTCAGAAGAGGAGAGAAGGTAAACAGAAGAACAGAGAGAGCAGGTGCTGCAACATGGGTGAGAAGGGAGAGGAACACAGGCTTTTTTTTTTTTTATTACTGGGTACCAGTAGCTTATTTAATTTTTAGTTGAAATAAGGGATCAAACTTTTTACTGCATTGATCAAATGAAGAGAAAACAAACTTTTATACCGGGTTGATACCAGATTGTAATTCATTTCTTGAGTTATTAAAAAATATTTTTTGTTTGCAGGGGCTCAAACGTTGTCCACTTCACATTGTTTTTATTTATCATGGAGATGTTAGGAAATCATAAAATTTTCTAGCATACATGTATTCAAATTCTGCTCCCTTACCTCTTACACCAATGCAATAGGCTCCGATCTAAAAGGAGTAACTGTATGGACTAAAAATGGGGTCAGTCATGTGACCTCTTGGCAGTCAGTTATCAGCAGGGTCACATGACATCTATAAGACAATTGGAATCATTCTTATTACTGTGGTTATTCCAGGAACTTCTTTGTGTGTGATTACTTGTAATTAGCAGCTGACACCAACCATCTATGTAGTGAGATTACTGAGCACCATGTATGAACCTGTCAGATGATTATTTTAGGCAGTGTCGGACTGGGGGGTCTGGGGCCCACAGGGGAGTTGATCTTGGGGGGGCCCACCCTACTGTTCATGAAAATATTACCGCCTCTGGGAAACTAAACGCCCCCATTTACCTATAATACATGGCAAAACAGAACTGATGTGTAGTACAATAGTCACCATTTGTCAGTCTAACATACATAGACCCCAGGCTAATAGCTCATCCATACCCCCTCCACCCAAAAACAAATCCCCCTCCACCACATACAATACCCCCTCCAATAGCCCCACATACATATCCCCCTCCAATATCCATTACAAATCCCCTCCAATAGACCACATACGTACAATATGCCCTCACCCACATACAAATCCCCTCCACCCACGTACAATATCGCCGCCCCCAAAACATACAAAATCTCCCTCCACCCACATACAATTCTCCTCCACCCACATACAATATCCCCCTCCACCCACATTACAATATCCCCCCACCCACATACAATATCCCCTCCACCACATACAATATCCCCTCACCCACATAAATATCCCCCCCCAAACCCACATACAATATCCCCTCACCCACATACAATACCCCCTCCACCCACATACAAAAACCCCCCACCCACAAAACAATATCCACCTCCATCCACTTACAAATCCCCCTCCACCCACATACAATATCCCCCCCCCACCCACATACAATATCCCTCCTCCACCCACATAAAATCCCCCTCCACCCACATACAATATCCCCCCCACCCACATACAATATCCCCCTCCACCCACAAAACAATATCCCCCTCCACCCACATACAATATCCCCCTCCACGTTTCCCTTGGTCACGCACCTCCCCACCTCCTAAAAATAAACACCAGCAAGAAAGTAAACGTGTAACTCCTATCACAGGGGCAATCAGGGACACATGTACGCTGGCATTATACTGGAGCCGATATAACCTACAACACCACCACATAGAGCTCCAACACCAGCTCAGGTATAACCTACAACACCGCCATGTAGAGACCACATAGAGGTCAGACACCAGCTCAGGTCACATCACATTACAGTGAATACAGCACTGATCCAATATAGAAATAACATAACCCCTGAAATCAGGTACTCACCGGAGACGTCCTATCTGAGGAGTCGTTCTCTTCTCTCATGAGTCGTTCTTATTCCCTTTTTATTCTGCATCCGTTCCACACGCCATGATGACTTGTCCCGGCCACAACTCATCCCTGCAGAAATTACACACAAATATCTTAGAATCCTCAATTTTCCAGCACCTCTTTATCTATTCCCACCTCTGTACAAACTTCCCAGGGCTGGGAGAGCGGGTACAAGCCATAACTTAGAGGCCTAGTATCTAAGGGGTTGGAGGTGGGGAAAGAACTAACCCCCTGGAGATAATGCTAAAAACTATGGGCTCTGCCCTCTCATTATTTTAAACCAGGTAGGTAGACAAGACCCTAGGGAGGTAGGCAAATAGGCAAGGCCCAGTTTGTAGGTAGGTGGTTTCTCCCAGTTAGGTAAGCTGTAGGGAGTTAGGGTCCCCTTTATATAGGGTGCAAGGTAGTATACAGGCAGTTAGGGCTTCCCATGAAGTAGTATACAGGCAGTTAAGGCCTCCTTTAGGTAGTTTGCATGCAGTTAGGGGGTCTCCTTTAGGTAGTGTGCAGGAAGTCATGCCCCCCCCCCTTGAGCTACTGTGTCGGTAGTCAGGCCCCCTTTAGTCTTTAGGTAGTCAGGGCCCCCCTGTAGGTAGTCAAGGCGTCCCTTTAGGTAGTCAGGGCCCCCCGTGTTGTCAGGGCCTCCCGGTAGGTAGTCAGTGCCCTCTTTAGGTAGCCAGTGTCCCCCATTTTAGTCAGGGACCCCTTTAGGTAGCCAGGGGCCCCCCTTGTTAGTCAGGGCCCCCCTTAGGTTTCCCAGGGCCCCCCTTGTAGTCGGGCCCCCTTTTAGGTAGCCAGGGCCCCTTTTGTACTCAGGGCCCCCTTTGTAGCCAGGGACCCCTTGTAGTCAGAGCCCCCCTTGTAGCCAGGGCCCTCTTGGTAGCCAGAGCCCCCCCTTGTAGCCAGGGACCCCCCTTAGGTAGCCAGGGGCCCCCTGTAGGTAGCCAGGGCCCCTTTTGTACTCAGGGCCCCTTTTGTACTCAGGGCCCTCTTTGTAGCCACGGCCCTCTTTGTAGCCAGGGCCCTCTTTGTAGCCAGGGCCCCCCTTTTAGGTAGCCAGGGCCCCCCTTGTAGTCAGGGGCCCCCTTGTAGCCAGGGCCCCTTTAGGAGACAGGCCCCCCCTTTTAGGTAGCCAGGGGCCCCTTGTAGTCAGGGGGCCCCTTGTAGTCAGGTGCCCCCTGTAGGTAGTCAGGGCCCCCTGTAGGTAGCCAGTGCCCCTTTTGTAGTCAGGGCCCCCCCTTGTAGCCAGGGCCCCCCTCCTTGTAGCCAGGGCCCCCTCCTTGTAGCCAGGGACCCCTTTTAGGTAGCCAGGGACCCCTGTAGGTAGCCAGGGACCCCTTGTAGTCAGGGCCCCTTTTGTAGCCAGGACCCCCCTTGTAGCCAGGGACCCCCGGTAGTCAGAGCCCCCCTTGTAGCCAGGGACCCCCTTGTAGCCAGGGACCCCTTGTATCCAGGGACCCCCTGTAGTCAGAGCCCCCCCTTGTAGCCAGGGACCCCCTGTAGTCAGAGCCCCCCCCTTGTAGCCAGGGACCCCCTGTAGTCAGAGCTCCCCTTGTAGCCAGGACCCCCCTGTAGTTAAAAAAAAAACAAAACAAAAAACAACAAAAAGCCACTTACCTGGCTCCGGCTCCTGGTCGCTCCCAGCCGCTCCAAGCTGCCGCCGACTCCGTACTGGCGCCCTGCATAGGCGGCGCGGTGATGTGACGTCACCGCGCGCCTACGTCACCAGTAGGGGCCGGCGCCCGGCAGGCTGAAGGCCTAACACCTTCAGCCTGCCAGGGAGATCAGCGGAGCGCAGCGCTAGTGGCGCTGTGCTCCGCTGACACCGCGCAGCCCCGGGAGTCGGGGACATTAGTCCCCGGCTACCGGGCCGGTCTCTGGGCGCTCGGGACGCAGGGCCCCGGGGAGCGACGGCACTGCCTCCGGGGCCCCCAGCGGCTTGGGGGGGCCCACCAGGGGATTCCCCGGTCCCCCGGCGGCCCAGTCCGAGCCTGATTTTCGGTTTATAGGATTTGATGCCAAAATCCTAAGTAAAAAAGCAGAGGAAATCTGTGAAAGTGAAACTGGAAGTATTAATATACTGCCGACTCTGCCCACATACAGTGATTGGCAGTTAGCTCTGTACACACACTGATTCAGGGAAAGCTGTCAATCACTGTATGTGGGGGCGGAGTAAGCAGGACTCCTATCTTGTCTTAAGGAGTCCGGTCAGTATTTTATTTGCTGTTTTCTCAGAAATCCTGCTCCAAATCATATAAACCTATTTTTCACACAGCTCAGCTTTTCTCCCTCTATCGCATCCCGCTCTCAGAGAGGGTAGCATAAACCACCTTATGGGTTCCTTATTTTTTTAATCAGGTAACTTTTATTAAAGAGTCAAGCAATTATATACACAAAGATTATTATCAATGCGATATGTCTTATGTATGACATAGAGAGAACAAATGGTATACAGTGGGGAAAAAAAAGTATTTAGTCAGCCGTCAATTGTGCAAGTTCTCCCACTTAAAAAGAGAGGCCTGTAATTGACATTGTAGGTAGACCTCAACTATGAGAGACAAAATGAGAAAATAAATCCAGAAAATCACATTGTCCGATTTGGGAAGAATTTATTTGCAAATTGTGGTGGAAAATAAGTATTTGGTCAATAACAAACGTTCATCTCAATACTTTGTTATATATCCTTTGTTGGCAATGACAGAGGTCAAACATTTTCTGTAAGACTTCACAAGGTTGGCACACACTGTTGCTGGTATGTTGGCCCATTCCTCCATGCAGATCTCCTCTAGAGCAATGATGTTTTGGGGCTGTCGCTGGGCAACACAGACTTTCAACTCCCTCCAAAGGTTTTCCCCACTGTATAACAAATGTCACTGCCTGTACATCGATTCAATATTTAACCCCTTAAGCCGAACGCCTGAAAAGTAGTTAATGACCAGAACATTTTTTTCGTTTTTGCCTCCATGCGTTTCAACAGTTGTAACTTTTTTATTTTTTCAATGATGCAGTTGGATGAGGCCTCGTTTTATTCGAGACGAGTTGTACTTTATGGGGCAATAGTTTAAGTTCACTTATAAATAATTGCAGTATTTTTTTACATTTTTTTAAAAAATTTTTTTTTTTTTTTTTTTTTTTTTTTTACACCATTCACATTTCACACTTAATAACTTGTTAGATTAATTCTACAGGTTATAATGGTCGTGTGGATACCTAATATGTGTAGTTTTTTTTGTGTTTGTAATTTATGCACAATTATTTTTTAATTAAATATTTATTTTTATTTTTTTATTCTTTTTTTTAACACTTTTTATGGGTTTTTTTTGTACTTTTTTTTTACTCCCATGAAGGGAGAACTGTTTTACATTTTTTAAAATTTTTTTTTTACACTTACTAATGTATTAGCATATTCATATATGCTAATACATTATAATCTGTGTCAGTCTGACAAAGGCAGTGATTAGGACAGCACACAGTCCTAATCACTGGCTTCTTACACAGACCGCTCTGGGGCCACGCTAGGTCCCCAGAGTTGACTGTGCAGCCGGTCCCTGAGCTCTGTCGGGTCACCGGGCGTTCCGATCACCCGACAGAGCAGGGGATCCCTTTGATTGTGGTGCGTTAAAGCACCGCCGCAATCACAGGGTTAAAGCATCGGGTTGCGGAGGTTTCCTCTGCACCCCGATGCCTGCAGGAGATGCTGTGGGATCGGGGCTGTGTAGTACAGCCCCGATCCCAGCACAATTGCGGCGCTGGGCGTTGCAAACTCCGATGTCTGCAGCGACGTCTAAAGACGTCGCTGCAGACGAACGACCTGAAATGCCCGCCGTCAAAAGACGTGGGCGGTCGTTAAGGAGTTAAAAACAAAGGACGACATGTTAGAAAAGAGGCGCCACCGCGTCAGTTTTAGGGTGGATTAAATAAGTGTATAGTGTTGCCTGGATGAATGAACCTGTCAAAAATCTGGCATCTGGTATACCTTGCATACTATAATTGATAATGTAGGTACATAGCATATCATTGCAAGCATATTTGATGCGCCTACCTTAGGTGAATTGAAATATGTCATGCCTAGGGTATAATGTGCCTAATTTTGGTGTACTACGGTTCATTTATATAGAGAATAGGGCGTCAACATTCTTTTAGCGCAAAGTACACAAAAAATGGCGCAGCCCTAATGGGATATGTTTAGAGATGGGCGAATCGATACTAACGAAGTGGAATTCGTTTAAAATTTTTCAGGAAAACTTCGGTTCTGAATGAATCGAAGTTGGGGTACTTCGGTGAACGAAGTGTGCTTTTGATTGATAAACTGGTTGCGAGCACATGGCGCTACATGGGGCAAAGCACTCTGGGAGTAAGAAGGGCATAGCCTACATGACATGTGCAGAGATGAAGCCAATCAGAGACCGGCGGGATTCTGTGACGTCCCCCGCACTATATAAGTCCGGCGCGACGCCGGGAGCTCACACTCCTCTCTCTGTACTGATCAGGGAAGGTGCTGCCGCGGCTGATTGTGATAGCTCTCACTGAAGAACTGATTTTTATACAGCGATTTTTGTGGGGTCTCAGCTTGTCTCAGAGACTGTTCTCTTAAAATGTTCTATTTCTGATTTTTTGGGTATTGGATCTGAAATCCAGGGTGCGTCCACTGCAGCTGTCTATCTCTTTTCCTGCAGTGTCCCCACATCCCACCTCTACACCTGCTCATCACCACACCCTCCTAACTTGCTTCTCTACTGTCACTCATGACAACCTCTCCACTCTACTGTCCAAATCCAAACTCACTACCTGTAATCTTGACCCACTGCCATCTCACCTCATCCCTGACCTTAGTGCTGTTATCATCCCAGCCCTCGCCCATCTCTTCAACCTATCATTAACCTCTGGCATCTTCCCTTCATCCTTTAAACACGCGACCATCACACCCATCCTTAAGAAACCATCTCTTGACCCCTCTTGTCTGTCCAACTATCGCCCCATCTCACTGCTTCCATTCGCCTCCAAACTCCTCGAACAACACGTCCATCTTCAACTTTCCTCTCATCTATTCACCAACTCTCTCTTTGACCCACTGCAATCTGGCTTCCGACCCCACCACTCTACAGAAACCGCCCTAACCAAAGTCACCAACGACCTAGCAAAGGCCAAAGCCTCACGCCACTACTCTGTGCTTCTCCTCCTAGACCTGTCCTCTGCCTTTGACACTGTCGACCATTCCCTCCTGCTACAAATCCTCTGCTCCCTCGGCATCACGGACTTGGCTCTTTCCTGGATCTCCTCCTACCTCACTGATCGGACTTTCAGCGTCTCTCACTCACGCACCACCTCCTCCCCCCGGCCTCTCTCTGTTGGTGTACCCCAGGGGTCTGTCCTGGGCCCACTACTCTTTTCTATCTACACTAGTGGTCTGGGTCAACTAATAGCATCGCATGGCTTTCAATACCATCTGTATGCTGATGACACCCAACTCTACATCTCCGGCCCAGATGTCACTTCTCTACTCTCCCGGATCCCTGACTGTCTTTCGTCCATATCCTCCTTCTTCTCCTCACGTCTCCTGAAGCTAAACGTGGAGAAAACTGAATTAATCATCTTTCCACTATCCAACTCCACCCCTCCACCTGATCTCTCTATCACAGTCAATGGCTACACTCTCTCACCAGCTCCACAAGTCCGCTGCCTTGGGATAACCCTTGACTCCAATCTGTCCTTCAAACCACACATCCAAACCCTCACATCCACCTTCCGCCTCCACCTGAAAAATATCTCCCGTATCCGTTCTTTCCTTAACTTCGAAAGCACAAAAATGCTGGTCCATGCCCCGTTATCCCCGCCTAGACTACTGCAACATCATTCTCTGTGGCCTCCCATCTAGCACCCTCACTCCCCTCCAATCCATCCTTAACTCTGCTGCCCGTCTGATTCACCTCTCTCCTCGCTACTCCTCTGCCTCTCCCCTCTGCCAATCCCTTCACTGGCTTCCCATTGCCCAGCGAATCCAGTTCAAGTTAGCAACCTTGACCTACAAGGCTCTCCATAACCATTCCCCTCCATACATCTCTGCTCTAATCTCCAGATATCTCCCCTCACGCAACCTCCGCTCCTCACAGGACCTTCTTCTCTGCTCTCCCCTTATCAGCTCCTCACACAACCGTCTCCAAGACTTCTCCCGTGCTTCATCCACACTCTGGAACTCACTGCCCCAAAACCTCAGACTCTCCCCCACTCTCACCAGCTTCAAAGGCAACCTGAAAACCCATTTCTTCAGGATTGCCTATAACCAACAATAACCCTGCTGTCACTACACTATCCGAAATCATGTCTGCCCCTCACCTTCTGTCTCTTCCCACCTTCCTCATAGACTGTAAGCCCTCACGGGCAGGGACCTCTCTCCTTCTGTACCAGTTGTCAGTTAAAATTTTTGTCCCCTTTTGTACTTTTTTGACCTATGTTATTTATAAACCTGAATGTACAGCGCTCTGGAAACCAAGGGCGCTAAAAAAAATAATAATAATAATAATAATAATAAAATAATAATACCCCAATGGATCTAACCAGTTCCTGTTGTATCTTTAAAAGAAACACGTTTTTACAATCAAATACCACTTCTTTTTGGCTTCTCAATTCTATTGCGAATTTACACCAGGGTTTAAATTTAAGCGGTTTTGCGGGTGGCTGCCCCCAAGAAACCGTCATTTAAACCCAAAATAATACATTTTTCCTTAGCCAAAATTCACAAGCAAGGGTTAAATTTACTTTTTTATCTCTTTTGGGGGGCTAAAAACACGCAATTGTAACACACTACAAAGCATATTTGTGGTTGTCAATTTTTGCGCATTTACATCCAGGGTTAATTAAGCTTTTTTGCGGGTGTGCGCCCCAAAGAAACCGTTTTTTTAAACCCCAAAATAATACTTTTTCCTGTACATAATTTCACAAGCGAAGGTTACTTAAAATTTTTATCTCTTGTTGGTAGCGTAAAAACACCCATTGAACACGTTTCAAAGCTACTAGTTTGTTTGCTCATTTTTTTGCGCAATTTACACCAGGGGGTTAATTGCGTTTTTCTGCATTGTATCAGTAAAGAATTTTGTTTTTACCGCCACAGAAGAAATTCTGTAGCTAATTCAATCCGAAGGTTAATTAAGCCGTTTTTTCTTTTATATTCATAAAAATACACAGAGTTTTTTAAAAGGGCACTACAAGTCAATTTTTCCCCCCATTTGGGGAGCGCAATTTATACCCAAAGGGGTTTTCCCAAGCTTCTTAGTGGGTTTTTTTGGGCTCAAAACGGGGTGTTTTTTTAACAATACAGAATCTTCATAAAACAGTGTCGACTTTTTAGAACAAACAGTATGCAGACAAGAGGGGGCGGGCCTTTTCCCCTGCGGGGGGCAGACACAAACATTCCGGGCCCGGGTCGCAGCACACAAGGGACGTCGCAGCAGGGGCACTCGTGAGGCCACAACTGCCGGTTTTCATCTAGCGGCCTGGTTGTTCAGCAACCCAAGGGTCTTATTGGTTACTAGGTAAAACCCTTTCCTCCCAGAACATCTGACAACCCCACCAAGATCGGTGGGAACTCAGACACAACCCTTAGTTGGGCAGGGCCCCGGGAGGGGGTCGCGGCCCTCACCTGTCCTCAACCCGCCCTGTCCCATCCAGTTCCCTCACCAGAATCTACTATGTGGTCTGGCTCAGCCCAATAACGAGGAGAACAATTTGGGGAGGGCAGTCAGCACTACGGGCACAAGAAATGGGCCAATATCCCCGCTTCTTGCATGGCGCAAGTAAGCTGTTGAATTCATGGGAGGTCATTTTTGGAGGGGTCAGCTCTGCATACCAAACCATGATAAAGAAGCAGTGACGATGAAAAAAAAAATAGAGTTGTAACCGCCGCAGGGGGGGGGGAGCCGGGGGGGGGGGGGGCAAGCTTCATCACGCAGGAAAGAGGGCTCGCTTGCGCTCAGGCAGCGGCGGGGCCCAAAAGGGGGTCGTGGCCGTGATCAGCAGATAGCACATGTGAGGTACCAAAGCGGCCACGGGGTAAAAACCCGCTTCGCAGGTCCAAGAAAGTAGGGGCACAGGGCTCAGAAAGGCACGGCGGTAGTATCACCAGTGCGGAGCTTTGCGGTAAAATCCAAAATTGGGCATTTGGGGCAGTTCTTTGCTAAAACACCGGGAAGCCAAAAAAGGGTTATGTAGAATCTGTGGGCAAAATGAAGCGGGGCCCAGGGAGCTAACGTTGGCACCACGCCTGCGTAAACACTGCAGCGTCACCACCGGGGCCGGGGAAACGTGGCCAATGTGGTGGCCCATCCCCCCCCGCAGCAACAGCGCCCATGGCACCATGCCATTGCAGCCATAAAGGCTCCACACCCTCTGCAAAGGGAGCTTTTCCTTTGCATCACTCCCGGTCCAGATGCTCCTCTCCCGCTACTCAGGCCCCAGCAGTCGTTCAGCGAGGCGATTGCAAAGAGACAACAGTATGCGCCACCCCTAAGGTCAGGCTGACCGGGCCCTCCGTCCAAGTTTTTTGGTACTGCAGTCCCCCCCTTTCCAAATGGTGGACTCCACCTTCAGAGAATAAGGCTTGTGCCGAGCCAAGATGGAGAGTTTCCAAGCCGTAATTTTTTTTCCAAAAAGGCATCCCCGCACTTCAAAATATGAGAACAAAAGGTGGGCCACCCATAACTTATGGGTTTGTTCCAAGTCCCGGGCAGCGGGGACGTCTGGAGCGTAACTACGGCAGGGCCATACATGTCCTTTACCGGCCCACGGGGTTTGAATGTGCTTCCCGGGCCCAGGACACCAACAACTTGGACAGGAACCCGCTTTCTCCTCCCCGTTGTCAAACGCTGCTCCGCCCCCAATTCCGCCTCCTCCCTCCTCCTCCACCAACACCACCATCTCAGCCTCCCAAGTACGCTCCAAAACCCACATGTTAGGGCACAGCGTGCACGCATTCTACCCCTGGCTTGCCTCCGCAAAATTTCACAGGGGAGGAACGTTTCCGCTCATGCAGAAAGAAATCGATGTGGGGGCTTTTCTCCGCGCCAACTGAAAATTGGAACCATGGTGACGGACAATGGAGGAACAGGTGTCCGCCTGAAAACCGAGAGGGATGGCCATGCGCCCTGCAGGCGCACTGTTCAATCGGGTTGTAAAAAGGGTTCCTGAAGTCTTCCACCGATCTTCAGAACATTCTGAAAATGGCCAGGAAACTGTGCATGCACTTTATCCTTCCCACAAAACCGGAACACCCTCCTCGAGTTGCAGCGGGAGAACGGCCCTCCCCCAACACACCGATTCAGTTTTCCACCCTTTTTAATTCCGCCTGCACATGTTGGACCGACTGTTGAACAAAAAAGGGCCATTAACGATTTTTTGATGATCCAGGCAACAAAGTACTCCCCTGTGAACTTTTTATTCACCAGGGCAGCTCATGCTGACACCTGCCGTTTTGAGGCCATTCGAGGGCGACTTATTTGTCATCGCCAGACTACGGGGTGAAAAAACGTCATTCCAAATGCTTCCTGTCCGGGAACAGATGCGAAAAAACTGTCTGGGGAGGGACGGAGAAGTGGCGACTACATCTCGGGCCACATGATCCTGGGACTGAAATGGAGGGGGAGGAGGAGGAGGAAAAGGGGGGAGGACATTGGGCAGAAGCTTTTCTGGTGAAATAGTGGATTTTTTTACCCCCGGGGACAAAAGGAGGGGCAGGGGCACTGGAGGAGGGGATGGAGATAGGAAACGAGGGAATGACCCCCAAGCACCGTGGATATAAGTGGAAAAGGAGGCAGGACCCCTCAGTCACTTGTGCAATGGCCCGCAGCATGCTTATTTTCCTGGGATGACTGCCGAAAACTTTGCATCCGCAGAGGGATGACTTCTTTGCTCTCCACCCTATTGGCCCCCGCACCAGTCCAAAATGGACCTTTTTCCCAGCTATTGAGAGGGAGACAAAACTCAAATACATAGGGGGAAAACCTCCGTAACAGTTGGGCCCCTGCCCAATGCGGCATCGCCCTCCTCTGACAGGTCCCACCGGGGGGTTCCCCCACGCTCACCTTTTCTACTGCCGCGGCTGCCTGGGGAAGGTGGGGGGGGGGGGGGGGGAGGGGCAGTACCACTCCCTCAGCAGTAACCTAAGTCTGGAGTCACTGATGACAGCTTTCCCTTTACCCGCCTTTTGAGGGGGTATCCCAGCAGCAGCAGCACAGCGGGCCTGGGGCAGTCCCCAAAACCCAACAGGTGGGGGCCTACTTGGCAGCACTCTGCCCCCCCCAGTTAAAGATCCGCTGACTACGGGCAGCCAAACTGGTGTGTGGGGCCGCAACTTGCCGATTTGCATGGAAACTTCCTGCCCGGCCCTAGTTGTGGCATCAAGCGGTGTTTAGTGCGCGGGGGGCCCTCTTCCCCCCCAAAGGGGAACCCGCTTGTCCACGGGAAAAATTGAACGACTGCCTTTGTCAAAGAATCAGGGGGGATCGGCCAGGATTTCCCCCACACCAATCCTTTGGCGTCAATTACATCGCCAATCCCACCCAAACGTGGAAAAAAGAGTCTGGGTTTAAACTACCTGCCTCAGCCACTATTCTGATGCCGCCCCCCCGATCCACACATCGCGACAGTTTTTCCATCTGCCCCAAAAACCACTTTACCAGGGGCTGGGATGCCCCCCCCTCCACACCTGTCATTGTGCCACTGCTACCTCATGCTCGCTGTGGCTGCTCCGTGACCTCCACATGTTCATTTTCCACTCTCTGACCCATGCTGTTTTCCCTCCACCCTCACCTCCCTCTCTGTCCTTGTGCCACTCTGTGGCCCTTCTCCAGTTTTTGCCACCTCCAAAGTCAGGCCACTCCGCCTCATGCGTGTGCTGCTGCCGGACCTCCACACGTGTCATTTTCCCATTCTGTGGGCCATTCCGTTTTTTTTCCACCTCCAGAATTTATTGGCCACTGCCTGACCCCAGCTGCTGCGCGTGCCTCCACACGTGTCTTTTTGCCACTGCCCGACCTCATGCTGCTGCGGGCTGCTTGCCGGACCTCCACCGTCATTGTGCCACTGCTGACCCATGCTGTCTGTGGGTGCTGCCCCGTACCCCCACATGTTCATTGTCCCCCCCTGTGGCCTACCCTGTTTTGCCACCTCCAAAGTCATTTGGGGCCCCGCCTGACCCCACTGCTGCTCCCCTGACCCCACACTTGCATTGGCCCTGTCTGACCCATGCGCTGCTGTGGCGCTGCCGTGACCTAAAAATGGCATTTCCACTTCCCGACCTCATGCTGCTGCTGGGTGCGCCTGACCTCCACAATTTGTCATTGTCCCACTCTGTGGCCTACTCCTGTTTTTGCCACCTCCAGAATGTCATTGTGCCACTGACTGACCTCATGCTGCTGATGCCGTGACCTACACACACACACAGTGTGCCACTGTCTGACCTCATGCTGCTGCTGTGGCTGATGCCGTGACCTCCACACTGTGTCATTGTCCCACTCTGTGGCCTACTCCTGTTTTTGCCACCTCCAGAATGTGATTGTGCCACTGTCTGACCTCATGCTGCTGCTGTGGCTGATGCCGTGACCTAGACACTGTGTCATTGTGCCACTGTCTGTGCTCATGCTGCTTGTGTGGCTGCGGCCGTGACTTAGAAACTGTGTCATTGTGCCACTGTCTGACCTTATGCTGCTGCTGTGGCTGATGCCGTGACCTACACACTCTGTCATTGTGCCACTGTCTGACCTCATGCTGCTGCTGTGGCTGCTGCCGTGACCTCCACACTGTGTCATTGTCCCACTCTGTGGCCTACTCCTGTTTTTGCCACCTCCAGAATGTCATTGTGCCACTGTCTGACCTCATGCTGCTGTGGCTAGCGCCGTCACCTCCACACTCTGTCACTCCAGCTTTCTCTGGCATGACTTTATCAGGCAACATTCCCGCTTAGTTTTTTGGTCAGTTTTGCCCTCTTAAGTGCCCAGGGAATTTATAGTGAAGCGATTCTAAGAGCGGCGGTAGTCATCTGCGTGTCATACTAAAACACAACATTGTATGAAGACCAAACCAAGCTCCCTCTGCATATTTAAGCATGGCACAACGTTCTACAGCACCCTGCAGGCTCTGTGCAGCCTGGAAATAGCTGTTTTTTAACGTGATTCGTCCCAAAGTAATTCGGAACAAAGTTATTTTTTGCCGAGAAATTCGGCGAAGTAAACGAAACGAATTTCGGGAAATTCGCCCATCTCTAGATATGTTGCCCAAGGAAAACGGTCATGTGGCAGTGAAGAGACAAAAGAAAAAAATATCACTAATCTTAAATTTTGTAGTCTTGCAAACCCCCAACAAACCCACCCACCTGTCGCAAAACTATGCAGGACCCGCTGGCCAAAGCCAAGTAAAATGCTAAGGAGAAACAGTAAGAGTAAGATAAATCTCCAACAGGACTGTCAAATGGAAATTATGGTAGCTATGAAAGAAAGGGAAGTCAAGCCTAATCTATCAAAAGGGATCTCAGGGGAGACAGAGACCACCAGAGAAACCATCCAATCGCAGTGCAGCGGATGGAAGGCCTAAGATCAAACCCAAATTTCCAATTTTTTTCCAATCTATACATTGCTTCTTTTTGTTAGCATTTTGTGTTAATGGGGGGCATACCTGGTCCACCTTTGACAATTAATTTTCTGGCCATTTTTTAACATGCGGGTGATGAGCTTAGAAGTTTCAGAAACCACATTGCTTAAATAACCTAAGATACAATGGATCGGATCAGAAGGGGTGGAAATTCTTTGTACCTAAGTAATCAGCAACAAGACCTCATTCCAAAATGGACCCAGAGAAGAACTTTCCCACTCATATGTATAATTAGTCTCCTCTTTATCACATGAAAGGCAATGAAAGTCGGGTCTAATACCAAATGTATGCAGTGAAAAGAGTTTTATACGCCCGGTGTAGGAATTGAGAGAATCGTTTAGCCTCACTCAGGGAGACTAACTTGGGGAGACCAACAATTCAGACCATTGATCTCCTGTAATGGGTCCAATATTCACAACAGGGCTGTTTTTAACAGCATTATGGGTCCCTGGGCAGAGCTGTACATTGGGCCTCCCAAAAAACACAACCACTCACAGGAACAAATATATACATTATCAATAACAAACTTATAACCTACAACACTGCAATATAGAAACTGCAAAATAGTCAGACACAAGCTCAGGTATACCCTACAATACCGCCATAAAAAGACCCCGAGTGGGCAAACCATCAATAATCACATGACAGTGACTACAACACTGATCTAAAGAATGCAAAAAACCCAAAACCCCGGAACACTTTTTCTACCAATTCCTACTTTTATTTGCCCCCTTTAAGCAAATAGGGGTAATTTTTCCCCTTAGTAGGTAGGTTGAGGGGGAGAGAGCCCCTGTAGATACAATTAGATATATTTCCTCCTGTCGGTATATATACTGCCCCTGTAGGTACAAGTAGATATACTGCCCCCTGTAAAGAAACCCCTGTAGGGTTTAGCCCCCGAGGTGATAGGTCCCCGTAGTTTTTAGCGACCTCTTAGGGGAACATTCCCCCCTGAATTAATGTTACAGCCCCCCTGTAGGTAATATTCCACCCCCTATATGTTACAGCCGACTGTAGGTAATACTCCCCTATATGTTACAGCTCCTCTCTAGGTAATATTCCACCCCCTATGTGTTACAGCCCCCATGTAGGTAATATTCCCCCCTGTAGGTTATAACCCCTTCCTGTAGGTAATATACCTCCTGTAGGTAATATTCCACCCCCTACATGTTTCGCCCCCCTGACTAATATCCCCCCCCTGTAAAAAAAACCCCCCCCCCCCTGTAGTTTCAGCCCCCTGTAGGTAATATTCCCCCCCTCGTATGTTTACAGCCCCCCTGTAGGTAATATTCCCCCCATTGTATGTTACAGCCCCCCTGTAGGTAAT
Source organism: Phyllomedusa bahiana (assembly GCA_025379985.1). Lineage (NCBI taxonomy): Eukaryota > Metazoa > Chordata > Amphibia > Anura > Hylidae > Phyllomedusa > Phyllomedusa bahiana. The sequence goes on from JAODAL010040569.1 coordinate 19,437, forward strand.
ATTCCCCCTCCTGTATGTTACAACCCCCCTGTAGGTAATATTCCCCCCTGTATGTTACAGGCCCCTATAGGTAATATTCCCCCCTGTGTGTTACAGCTCCCCTGTAGGTAATATCCCCTCCCTGTAGGTAATATTCAACCCCCTATATGTTACAGCCCCCTATAGGTAATATTCCCCCCCTCGTATGTTACAGCCCCCCTTTAGTTAATATCCCCCCCCCCTGTATGTTACAGCCCCCCCTGTAGGTAATATTCCCCCCCTGTATGTTACAACCCCCCTGTAGGTAATATTCCGGCCTGTATGTTCCAGGCCCCTGTAGGTAATATTCCCCCCTGTTTGTTACAGCCCCCCTGAAGGTAATATTCCACCCCCTACATTTTACAGCCCCCCCTATAGGTAATATTCCACCCCCTACATTTTACAGCCCCCCTGTAGGTAATATTCCACCCCCTACATGTTACAGCCCCCCTGTAGGTAATAATCCCCTTCTATATGTTACAGCCCCCCTTAGGTAATAACCCCCCTGTATGTTACAGCCTCTCCTCTAGGTAATAACCCCCCTGTATGTTACAGCCCCCCTGTAGGCAGTGTCGGACTGGAGTACCTGGGGCCCACCAGAGAAAGTTACTCTTGGGACCCGCTCTTCAGCTATATGTAGAAGTAATCATTAATCTCTGTAAGAGGCCGTTTACACGGCGATCACGTTCAAGGTATCCATCGTGGTATCGTGAGCTAAGGCACTGCGACATAGTTACCCCATCCCCATAGAGGTTATTTGTACAAACTTAGTTCTACAAAGACAATGTTTGCTCAATTTGCCGGTGGTACATGCTTTCCCTGTGGGACTCAAAAGCCTGGTACACTACACTACTGAGTCCCGCAGAAAAAGCATGTACCACCGGCAAATTGAGCATGTGTAGTCCACATGTAACCTTGATGAGACTACAGTGGCTACATTGCGGTCCACATCAGGACACCTTTGCTCACATTACCCTGCCGGATACCTCAAACATGAGCAAGTAACCTTGTAGCACCATTAATTCATCAAATTCTAAAAAAAAAAAACACTGTAACAAAGGGAATAAATGTAAAGATTAGAAATTACAAGAACCAAAATTTTAACAAGAATTTATTATACTGTAAAAAAAAAAATCTCTGTCCCTCACTAGCTGTGGGTGTAAGCTGTAATTAGCAGCCAGCACCAGCTGGGTATGCAGTGGGTTTCAGTGAGTGAGCCTGATAAATACTCATTACCAACATTATAACATAAATGTCCCTTAAAGTTGGTAAGGGATTTTAAAGGGTTTTTTTCCATCTTGGTACTTATGGACCTGCACCTGTATCAAAATCATGGTCCCCAAACTTCTCGGGTCCCAAAACTTCTCCGTCCTCTTTAGGTGGCTGTGCACGTGGAGCTCTCGCCATTCACTTCTATGGGAACGCAGAGAACACTGTTAGTAATGAGTGCGCTTGCCTGTACTTGGAACATCTACTAAACTTTAAAGGGGTTGTCTCGCTACAATGATTGGGTTTTAATTTAAAGATCTTTAAAAAACAAGCAGCTTTGCAATATATGTTCATTACAAATGTCCCACTGATTTTGAGCTAGCCCTGTTTAGTATTACTACATCAGCCCTTCTCAAGTTTCTATAAATAGCCGACCTGTTGATTTCCCTTTTCTTACTGGCTGTCAGGTCTGAATGACTCATCACCTTTGAAGACAGGTAGGAGCAGAGAGCCCCTCCTGCACAGAATGCTTCTGTAGTGGAAGGAGGGGGAGGAGGACTCTGGCGTCTGTGTCCCTGCTGCTTGGATTAACCCTGTGTGTGCCTGCTTCCTCCTGCTCTCTACACAGATAGATGTGACAGCAGGACCCTGTCTGTTACTATAATCATGATGTGTCTTTGGAACTGTGACATACTAATACTATACAGATCAGGGGGCATGTGAATACTTTATGTTTCCTGTATTAGTGAGACATCCTGAGTATAGAAAACACTTGCCCTTGTTGTTGCTGGAGATGTGGAGACTTGTAAGCAAAGCAGGGATATAGGAACACATGCATCCCCTCTCTCTATTAGCACACCACTTCACACTTCTTTAGATCAGCCCTCTCCTGCAACAGACCTAGGCAGACACACACAGGGTGAACCTCTGAGAGCAAACCCCTCCCCCCCCCCTGTATAGAAGTTACGTAGCTGCCTGTGTGCTGATGGGAGGGGGGAGAGGGAGCAGAAGAGACAGACCAAGAACCACGCCCCTCAGTTCAACTTACCAGGGACACTGACAGGCTGAAAGCTCGTAATGAGACAACTCCTTTAACAGAGAGAGGAGCACATGAGCCGCCACCTCTTGGTTCGCTGCAGTAAAAATAAGGATATGGCAACTCGCATCTACTCGCATATACAGTATATTCTGCCGATATGCCATAAATATCCAAGGTGGGAACACCACATAGGGTTCCTCAGGGATCAGGGGCGTAACTAGAGAAGCCAGGGCCCCAAAGCAAACTTTTGGATGGGGCCCCCTACCCCCTCCCCCCTCGCCCACTTCCCTGACCACGAACATTTACCAGGACATGCTGTTAGATAATACAAGGGGCAGCTTTTAGGGGGCTATATAGGCAGGCTGGGGGGGTATAAAGGCCGGCTGGGGGATATGCAGGCAGGCTTAGGGATATACAGGCAGGCTTAGGGGGTATACAGGCAGGCTTATGGGGGTATACAGGCAGGCTTAGAGGTATGCAGGCAGGCTTATGGGGATATACAGCCAGGCTTAATGGGGGTAAAACGGCAGGCTTATGGGGTATACAGGCAGGCTTATGGGGGTATACAGGCAGGCTTATGGGGTATACAGCAGGCTTTGGGGTAAAAAGGCAGGCTTATGGGGTATACAGCAGGCCTATGGGGGTATACAACAGGCTATGGGGTATACAGGCAGGCTTATGAGGTATACAGGCAGGCTTATGGGGCTATAAAGCAGGCTATGGGGTATACAGGCAGGCTTATGGAGTATACAGGCAGGCTTATGGGGTATACAGGCAGGCTTAAGGGGGTAACAGGCAGGTTAATGGGGGTATACAACAGGCTATGGGGGTATAAAACAGGCTTATGGGGTATACAGGCAGGGCTTTGGTGGTATACAGCAGGCTTAGGGGGGTATACAGCAGCTTATGGGGTATACAGGCAGGCTTATGTGGGTATACAGGCAGGCTTAGGGGATATACAGGCATTATGGGTATACAGGCAGCTTATGGGGGTATACAGCAGACTTTTGGGGTATAAAAGGCAGGCTTATGGGGATACAGCAGGCTATGGGGTATACAGGCAGGCTTAGGAGTATAGACGTCGTCTATGGTCTAGATTCATAGACAACGTCCTAGTGTTGTGGTCTGGTACTGAGCAGGAGTTTAACGAATTTAAAACAATCACTAAAATATAAATAACATAAACATGCAGTTCACTGCCAATTTTGGGGGAGATAAAGTTGAATATTTAGATTTAGAAATTCATCTACACAAAGATAATATAGAAAACCCAGAGGATATCGAAAAACCGACAGCAACTAACGCGTTACTTCAATGAGAGTTTCCATCCACAGAATGTTAAGTCTAGCCTACCATATGGACAATTTATTGGGCTCAAAGCAATAATAGCAACCAACTGATTTTTTAGAACAATCAGGTGACCTCATGAACAGATTGAGATCAAGGGGATATAATGAAAAAAATAATAACACAGCATTTCATAGAGCTTTCTGTTAAAAAATAGAAGAGAACTCCTTCATGACAGATCTAGACGGGACCAGAACAAATCGTAGTATTTTTTTCCTTTGAATACAATCCTTTAGCAAACAAATTAGGAACTTAATTAGGAGGAATTGGTATATATTACAAAGAGATGAACAACTCGAAGGAAGAATAAAATTTCCCAAACTATAGTCTCATTCATAAGTAGCAAAAAATTAAGAGATGAATTGGTAAAAAGTAGATTCAAAAATGGGCGAAAAACTGGGCTAAAACAAAGTTCTTCCAGAGGGAAATTTTAGATGTAATAATTGTTCTTTTTTGTAAGTTTTTGGAGATTAAACCCCCTTTAAAGAATGGGTTTGAGGTAGGAATTCAAGTAAGACAATTCATACCTGTAGATCAATTTTGTAGTATATGTTTTGTGGTGTAGTTGTGGATTTTATTATATAGGTAAAACAATCAGACCTTTGTTTAAAAGAATCTTTACTCTTTGAAAACGGGTAAGGGAGCGCCCAGGTTTGTTAAACATATGACAGAAGTGCATCATGGAGATACATCGGGCATCCGTTTGCTGGAATACAAAGGGTGTTTTCACCCAATAATGGTGCTGATCAGCATACTCGCCTGTTACAATGCGAGGCCGAGTGGATACTCAAAACGGATGCTCTGGGTAACTTCGGTCTGAACGATCGCAACGACCTGTCCTCATTTTTATAAGTGTTTCAGTGTTTTTTTGTGTATGTTTGTTTGTCAAATGGCAGTGAAATAGTTACAAGGTATGCACGGTCGGTCAGGTAATGTTGGGAAGGTAAAGGGCACGGATGTGCCACTCCCATTGAGGCCAGGAAGAAGCGCTAGTTAGCGCGAAACGGCCGTAGCCGTCTTGTCGGATGTGTTCACATGTCAGCCCCTCCACGGATTGAAGTACCGGAATAAAGCGAATCTTTTTATACCACGAATGGTGAGTGCCGTGATTCTTTCTCCTATTACCCTATTATTTGGTAACTGTATGACTATTATTTAGTAGTTTTATATGTAGCAGATTGTGGTAAAGCTTTTTGTATATTTTGGCTTTGGTTTATGGTGATCCAATGTGGCGCCATCCCATATACACCACTCATACACAGTATACACCACTCACACGCCGTATACATCCCATATACACCACTCATACACAGTATACATCCTGTATACACTACTCATACACCGTTTACATCCTGTATACACTACTCATACACTGTATACACCACTCACGTGTCGTATACACCACTCATACACAGTATACACCACTCACACACCGTATACATCCCATATACACCACTCATACACTGTATACATCACTCACACGCCGTATACATCCCATATACACCACTCATACACAGTATACATCCCATATACACCACTGATGCACTGTATACACCACTCACACGCCATATACATCCCATATACACCACTCATATACTGTATACATCCCATATACACCACTCGTACACAGTATACACTACTCACACGCCGCATATATATCGCATATACACGACTCATACACAGTATACATCCCGTATACACCACTCATACACAGTATACACCACTCACACGCCGTATACATGCTGTATACACCACTCATACACAGTATACACCACTCACACGCCGTATACATCCCATATACACCACTCATACACAGTATACATCCCATATACACCACTCATACACAGTATATACCACTGACACGCCGTATACACCACTCATACACAGTATACACAACTCACACGCCGTATACATCCCATATACACCACTCATACACAATATACATCACTCACACTGTATACACCACTCACACACCGTAAACACCACTCATATACAGTATACACCACTCACACGCACGATACATCCCATAACAAACCCCTCATACACAGTATACACCCACTCACACGTCGTATACTTCCCATAACACCACTCATTTCACAGTATACAATTTCCCATATACAAACCCCTCATACATAGTAACACCATCCAACAAAGCCGTATACATCCCATATACACCACTCATACACAGTTAAAAACCACTCACCACGCCATAATACACCCATATACACCACTCATACACAGTATACACCACTCACACGCCGTATACATCCCATATACACCACTCATACACAGTATACATCCTGTATACACTACTCATACACCGTATACATCTCACAAACACCACTGAAGACATAAAACACAGTTTATGGCAGTTACACATTGCACACTTGACACAGACACATCAAGAACTGCATATCTCACACATATATTGGCGATATATACTGCACATGTCACTCACATCACACAACACTTACCTGGCTCTACATGCTCCGCCCACCTCACGATTAGCTCTGCCCACCTCACGATTTAAATTACCGAAGTTAAAACTTCTGGCGACCCTTCAGTGTTTGCTCTCTTTGTTAAGGGGCCTCCCTGCAGCAGAAAGCGATTCCCAAACAACGACCTAGTAAGGCAGCTGCTGCTGAGGAACAGAGGGGAGGGGACGGAAGCTCAGACAAACAAGCAAGCCTATCTGATTTGCTGAGGCTTAGCCAATCACACAACTTAGTTTTAGCACCCTTTTCTCCCGGGTTATCTCATAACCTGGAGAACAATGCAAGGGAGGGTGACTGTAACGGCGCTCGGGTTCTGAGGCCGCCAGATTCCTTTAAATCTCCCATCGTAGAGGGGACCCAAACATTGTTGATGTAAAGGGGCCCACGGAGGATTCTCCCCAACCCCGGTGGCCAGTCCCCACACTGCCTGTAGGTAATATTCCACCCCCTACATGTTACAGCCCACCCTGTAGGTAATGTTCCACCCACCCCCCCACACGGACGTGCCACCCGGACCTACCGCAGGGGCAAAGTTAACACGGGCAGGTTAGCAGCTTTCCCCAAGGGGTCCCTGACTTAAATTTTTTCCCCCCCGTTTTTAAAAAAATTAAAAAACCCCCAAACACAAAGGGGGTTTTCCGGGCCCCCCCAAAAAAAACCGGGTTTAAAAAAACCCCCCCCCGAAAATTTCCCCCCCCCGAAAAAAATTCCCAAGAAAAAACCCCCCCCGGTTTTTTTTAAAAAAACCCCGAAAAACCAAAAATTTTGGGAAAAAATTTTTTTTAAAAAAAAACCCCCTTAAAAAAATTTTCCCCATTTTTTTTAAAATCCCAAAAAAAAAAACCAAAAAAAAAAAAATTTTTTTTTTTTTTTTCTTAAAAAACCCCCCAAAAAAAAAAAAATTTTTTCCCAAAAACCCTTTTTGGGTTTTTAAAAAAAAAGGGGGGGGGGCCTAGCCCCCCCTTTTTTTTTCCCCCTTTCCCCAAAAAAAAAATTTTTTTTTTTCCCCCTTTTTTTGGGGAAAAAAAAAAACCCCCCCCCCCCCCCCCAAAAAAAAATTTTTCTTTTTTAAAAAATTTTTTTTTTCCCAAAAAAAAATTTTTTTCCCCCCCCCCCCCCCCAAAACCCAAAACCCAAAAATTTAAAAAACCCCCCCCCCCCAAAACCCCCCCCCAAAAAATTTTTTCCCCCCCCCCCCCTTTTCCAAAAACCCCCCCAAAAAAAATTAAAAAAATTTTCCCCCCCCAAAAAAAAAAAAAATTTTTTTTGGGGGAAAAAAAAAAAAACCCCCCTTTTTTAAAAAATTTTTTTTTCCCAAAAAAAAAAAAAGGGAGAAAAATTTTTTTTAAAAAAAAAACCCCCCCCACCCCCCCCCCCCCAAAAAAAAAACCCCCAAAAAAAAAAAAAAAATTTTGTTTTTGAAATTTTGGGGGTTTTTTTTTTTTAAAACCCGGGAAATTAAAAATTTTTTAAAAAAAATTTTTTTTTAAATCCCCCTTTTTTAAATTTTTTTTTCCCCCCCCCCCCAAAATTTTTCCCCTTTAAAAAAATTTTTTAAAAAAATTAAAAAACCCCAAAAAAAATTTTTTTTCCCCCCTTTTTACCCCCCGGGGTTTTGGGGGGGGTTTCCCCCCCCCTTTTTTTAAACCCCTTTTTTAAAATTTTCCCTTTTTAAATTTTTTAAACCAAAAAAAAAAACCCCCCTTTTTTTTTTTCCCCCTTTCCCCCCCCTTTTTAAAAACCCTTTTTTCCCCCCCAAAAAATTAAAAAAACCTTTTTTTTCCCCCCCCCTTTTTTTTCTAAAAAATTTTTAAAATTTTTAAATTTTTTTTTAAAATTTAAAAAAAAAACCCCCCTTTTTTTCCCAAAATTTTCCTTTCCCGGGCCCTTTTTTGGGGGGCCAAATTTTGAAAAGGTTTTTTTTCCTTTTGTTTTTTTTTTTCCCCGGGGGGTTTTTTTTTTAAAAAGGTTTGGGGGTGTTAAAATTTCCCCCCCCCCAAAGGGGGGAAAGGTGGGGGGGGGGGGGGGGGGGGGGGAAAAAATTTTTTTTTTTTAAATTTGGGGGGGTTTTTTCCCAAAAAAAAAATTTTTTTTTTTTTTTTTGGGGGGGGGAAAGGGAAAAAAAAAAAACCAAAAAGGGTTAAAAACCCAAGGGGGGGTTTTTTAGTTTTTTTTTGGGATTTTTTGGGGTTTTTTTAAACCAAAAAAAAAAAAAATTTTTTTTAATTTGAAAAAAAGGGTTTTTTTTTTTTTTTTTTCCAAAACCCTAATTTTTTTGGGGGGGGTTTTTTTTTGGGGGGAAAAAAAAAAAAATTTTTTGGGGCCCCTTAAAACCCTTTGGGACCATAAAAATTAGGGGTTATGGGGGAAAATAACTGAACTGCTGTGGACTTGAAGTTCCCTCATCATTTCCAGTTACCGTAATATTGGGTCTTTGGGTGAGGAAACCAGAAGTGGAAAAACGGGGTTTGGACATCAAAAACCAAAATTAGGCTGCAATGGGAGCCTTATATCACCAGAGTGTGAGTTGGGCCCCCTTAAAAACCTTTTTAAAAAACGCCCTTTCGATATTTTAGATTTTTTTCAGGTGAATTTTTTTTAAAAATTTGATTTCAAGCCGACCTCAACCCCAAAGTGGTCATATTCTGACTTGGGCTTTTACCCCGAATCCCAAAATGCAATGCTAGAGATTTTAAATTTAAAAGGAATTTTGGGGTTTTTAAATTTTTTAGTAAAGTGCTATAAAAAATTTAAAAATAAAAAATCCCCAAAAAATCTAACCCCCCAAACCATAACCTTTAATTTCAAAAACATTTAAAAAAGCCCGCAACTTTTAAAATTTTAAAAACCGGCAAAAACAGCTGTTTCTTTTGTTTTAGTATGACAGTTTGGTCCCTAACCAGGAAATGAACCGTTTTCCCAAAGTTTTAAAAAAAGGGTAAAAACCTAGGTTGGGGCCTGGGTTTCCCTTTTTTTTTTCCGAAAAAAAATGCTAACTGAGAAGTCCTTGTAGAGCGGATCATAAACTTCAATTCAAATGGAAAAAAAGGGGCGCTTGATTCTAAAAAAAAGGGGAAATTTTGTGATTAAAAAAAAACAATAGAATTTTGATCCCTTCAACTCAAGTCAAAAAGTGGAAAATTGCCCTGTGGGTGCTGTTTTTTCAAATCATGCCAATGATTATGTTTAAATGTTAAAGAAAATTGCGTTTTTGGCACATGACAGTGTCAATATCTCCATTGTGTAGATATAGTGATGTCAGCCCACTTAAACTGTATAAAATAGGGGCTGTACGCAGTTGTCATCAATAGCTTCAGGTGAACTCACCAATCTGCACAATGGAGAGCATCACTATCTTCATGCTGGTTGGTCTAAGCCTTTTTGGCAATGGTAAGTGGCCTGATTGTTCTACTATATTATACATTAGATTAATACTTAAAGACACTTAATTAGTGACTTTACACCTAAAGCAGATATGAAGCTATGGACAGGTAAGTTATATGTTGGTTCCTATCTTTAGGTGGTGCTGACCTGCTATTTAGTAATCTCAGAACTGGTTGTTTGTCTGATTTTGTATCCATTAAGAACAATAACTCCAGTTCCTACCATTGTCCATGATGTTCACTGCAGCTTTGTTTCTGTAGATTGTCTACTGTTGAAAATAACAAGCCCAACAAAAGTTGATTATTACCTAAACCATCAGTCAGAAATTGATAGATATATAGATATATATAGATATATTAGGAAGACATTTCTTGAGGCTATATTGTTAAAGATAACAGGTGTCATAATGGTCTAAATGCAAAACTGTGAAAGTAATAAAGGTAACAAGCTGGCATGTATTCTCTTTCTTTTTTGATACATTGGTTCTCATATTATATTGTTTGAACTTGTGTTTTTTTCTGTAGGATACTGCAATGATGTTCAAGTGGGGGCGAACGTCGATAAACCAGTTGACTGCTTTGGTCTACTTTTTCAGGTATTATTTCTTTTAAGTTGAATACGTCACATTAAGTCTATGGATGTTTATAACACTTTCCCACCTCTTGTACTTTTAGACTCTAAATAGTAATATTAAGGGTTACTACAGCATCTGGTGGAGAACCCTACAAGAAAGCTGCAGGGTCTTTACACCAAGAGCGACATTAATCTTACATTCTAGACATGTAGAATTACCGTTTACCGCCTGTACCTCAGAACAAAATAGATTCAGCATTAAAAACATTATATCCATAGGAAAAGAAAACTTGTAGCCAGCATCAACCAGGTCCAGCAAGCAAGAGCCGAGATGTGGAAGAGTTTTAACATTCTCATAGGAGCCATATTCAATCTAAGAGGTGCAGACCAATGCAGATAATACAGCTGAAAGTGAGCCACCAATCCAGCAATTGGTTTTCTAAGCAACTAAGCAAGTGGCCTGAGGCTTCCACATAAAGGACTGAAGAGAGTTAATTTCAGAATATCTTGTAGAAAGGAAACATTGGAGTCGGGAAAATATGAATCCTAAGAAGCTTCACTAAACCTTAACTAAGACATAGAATCACAGATTTTTTTCCTATGCCCATGAAAATGAGGAATAGTTGGTTATGGAAGGATCCTGTACATTAGCTGCAGTGTAAACCGCTAGATCCCTAAGGAATGTACTATGTATCTAATTTTATTCCCTATAGAAGAAAAAAATGTTTTTTATGTTGTAGCTATTTTTTATTGTGTAAAAACTTTCCCGGGATTGGCCATATTGGAGACGCACACTTCCTTCTTGTATTGTCTGTAAAACAGTACAGCTAGTCCTATGGGAGCTGCAATGACTGGGAATCAATGGAAAAGTCATGGATTAGTGTAGCCTTCAGGAAATGATGGAGCACATATGTTACCTCCATCAGTCCCAAGACTTAGAATGGAGCAGCAGAACACGTGCTTGATCGCAGCTTCATTTAAACTAGGTCCCTTTTTCTCATGATCAAAGGGGATATGCCTAACATATACATTTTTAATAGTAACATTTTTTGGGTGACGTAACTTTTTGAACCTCTTTAAATCCACTTTTTGAGAGGCAGAATTAAGAAAATAAAAGCACTCAGGGTAGTGTGTTTTTTTTTTTTACAGCAGTCACCGTGCAGCATAAATTACATGTTCCTTTTACTCCGTGGGTCGATACAATTACAGTGACACCCAATTCATATAGTTTATGTTGTAGAACTTAAAAAAAGAAAGTGTTTTCATTGTCTAAAACAATATTTATGCTTCTGACAGACATAACTTTTTTATTTTGCTGTATACGGAGCTGTATAAAGGCTTTTTTTGTGGGATGAACTAATGTTTTCATTGGTACTGAAATGAACAGAACCACAAGGAAGCTCTACGTCCTAGTGGAGGTCTCACAATTATCCTAAGATATGTAAGTGCAGCATGGAGGAAGAAATCACACCACACTCATGCTGGTCTGAGCAAACTTTCTGTTTTATTGAGCAGCAGCATCAGATTATATGGAGGCAGCATTTGTGCCGTGTGCAGAGTCATACGCAAGAATATCGTAGATATCATGTGGCATACATAGACTATCTCTATTTGTTCCCCTTATCAGTCCTCTTGTCTCCCACGCCTGTAGATTTTAGAGTGGAATTTGTAGTTCCGAAAGTCAGCGCCATCTTTGTACCAAGCACGTGTATTTAACCCTTAACACAAACAGGGTGTGCCTAGACACAGGCACCATCTGTTGGATGAAATAGACATTTCACCTAACACATTAGACAACAGTACTATTTAAAGGGGTTTTGCCACGAAGTGAGTTCCTTACCTGTTATCGGCTCAGCAGAGAATATAAACAAATCACGCTGAGTCATGAACGGCTGCAGGGGTGAGAGGGAGGGGGTGATCAGAGACCAGGAAGCAGGGAGTGACTCTTAAGTTTACTCAAATAATAACATTACAACCAGTGGACTATCTATACAGCACTGCACTTTCCCCCCAGCTCCTTGCAAGCTCATTCATGTTCCCTGTCTTCAGATAATAAGTACAAACATGCCAGCATGGCCAGATCAGCTCCCGTCAGTGTCCAGGTCGTGTCTAATGTAAACTGTCAGGAAACTAAGGGGGACTGAGCAATGCTGTAGCTCTCACAGGCTTCACTTTTTGTAATCACATATATTTAGAAATATTTTGGAGGATCCCACGTCAACATTACATTGTGGCAAAACCCCTTTAAGACTTTAGTATTAGACATTTTATGTGCAGCGGGATGAACAAAAATCACAATTCTGTCACCGTGCAGGTTAAATAACATGACAGATTTATAGACTAGGTTGTTACGCATGCGGCTATACCAGATATATGTACTTAATTAATTTTTGCTCTTGTTTTAGCGATTGTCACTTGTAATAGGGAAAAGGCAGTGTACGTGTTTTATTTTGTCTCTTTAGTATGTTTTTACTGTCACTTTCTTTTTTTTTTAGCTGTAACAGCTTTTTTTTACTTGTCCCAATAGGGTACTTGACTCTGATATGCTCTGTAGCTGTCAATCATCATGTCCGGCTGTGTCCTCCAGGCATGTCCGGGTGTGGTGATGTCAGAGACAGGTTGCTGTGGCAGCCATCGGCACCCTGAGATTTCAGCGCAGTTTAGAGACAGAAGAAGCTCCCTCTCTCTGCCTTTCCCTTTGGGTCCTTCCACATGGCATGGTTTATTAGTTGGATTTTTAGATAGTTTGCGGATTTGGAAACAGTCTGAAAACCAACCAGAAACCGTACCCATAGACTTTAATACAAAATTCGCTCAGTAGTCTACATTGATCTGATTTTTAGCCTGACGGCTTTTCAACCACTGGCGGTCGGAGACACTTTGAATGTGTACAATATTCTGCCAGGTTTTCGGGCAGAAGAAGTGAAACTCAATGGTTATGGGAGATGGGCGAATCCACAAACCGTGGCCAGAACTGTCCCCCAAAGCCATTCAAAAGACAACAAAATACCGTCCGGATTAAAAAACAGAATCTGACTGGTATTTTGCATATGCCGTGTGGACACAACATTAGCTGCCGGGTCACGATTGTCTGTGGCATCTATAGGGTTATTTGGCTGCAACAGGGACCATATCCAATTGTGGCTGACAGGGCATGGAGCCAGCTGTAATATATGTGTTATCATGAGGTCGCACCAAATTTACACTGTTATACAAGCTGCACACTGACTACTTTACATTGTATCAAAGTGTCATATCTCCAGTGTTGCCCCATGAGCAGATATAATATTTACAGAAATGTGATGGGTGAACTGACTTGTGTGCCATACTATATATTTTTATGTTTTTAACTTACTTTTGAAGCTTTGAACCATTTTATATTACTTGCTGTTACAGAACTATATTAATATAAAACTGGAAAAATTAAGATATTCTAAAACTTTTGAATAGTAGTGTATAAACATTGAAATCTGAAATACTTGTTTCCTTCTTTTATGTCAACAGTCATCCCCTGATCTGCTTGACAAAGTTATAAACTATCTATGCGCAGCGTACCATGGAAAGGTAATTACACACAAATCTATCTATCTATCTATCTATCTATCTATCTATCTATCTATCTATCTATCTATCTATTGTGAAATTAGTAGTAGTTTAACACTCAACACCACAAGGTAAGCAAAATATAATATTTAACAACTGTAATATTTATTTTAGAATATCTGCTACAGCAGTTTCACATGGTTTATCATGGGGCATTTTTCCCCCTTTTAAAGGGTTTTATTGTTAAAAGATCATGTCTCAGATTATGGGGACAGTAAAAATAAGCATTTTTGAAATTGGGTTAATTACCTCTGTTACTTGGTTTAGCAATATCAGCTTGCTGTAAATCTGTCTTCTATTTTTGCGTTGTGGTCAGAACGTCCCCTGGTATTCCTGTGCCTAGAAAAAGCCCCCCGCACTGTGATTGGCTGGGTGACATTTCATTCAGCTTTTGGGAAAGCCCTAGACAGGAAACTCATGGCCACGCCCCTGCGCTGTGTTGGGTGCCGCACACCTGTGTTTTCTCCCTTGAGTGTTTTTAAAAAAGATATTGAAACCAGAGTCTGCTGGCTCATGTAAATCTCAGTCTAGGGGGGAAGGATTTTGGGCAATTACTGCCTGTTTAAGGGCTTTTTTCCAAGGGTTGATTCACCTCCTCACTTTCAGTCCCTTTAAACTGCTACTTTGAAAAAGGGGGTCTGTTTCCTCGATCGAAGCAAGCCCCCCCCCCTTATTCGTCATCATCTGTGTTATAAAATAAGGATTTAACCGGGGTTGATGGGCTGTTTGTGTATCGTGCAAAGGTGATCAGTTGGAAAGCCAGAGGTTGGGAAAGTTCAACCCCCCATCGTTTTTTTTTTTGTTTTTTTTTTCCTTTTATAAATTGTCCTATAAAAATATATGAAAATTAAGTTAGAATCTAAAAATTTATATATATAAAAATTTAATTATAAACCCACACACACACACACAGAAAGCTCCCCATTTAGTGCCCCATCCTCACATCACACCAAGCACTTCCAACATAGGTGATACAATCAAATACTTGGGGGATGGAAATGTATAGGGGGCATGTATGTGTATATATATAAATTATAGGATTGACTTATTTTTTAGGGTCTTTTTTACTTTGTTAGAATTTAGGGGGGGGGGGATATCCCCTTGGGGGGACAAAAACTCCAAACCCCTTCTTGTAAAAACAACCTCTCCCGCTACACCTCAGCCCAAGTCAGTTACAGACTGGAGGTTCTTCTCTCAAAAAATGTTTTCTTTCCCCCACTGTTTTCACTTAATCACTGACAGCAAGCGAGATCTTTATTAAGCTAAAATTTTTCCTTGTAGTTGAGTAAAGGTCTCTGCTGTTGTCAGTACAATTTGGTTGAACACCCCTAAAACAAAGTTAAAGCTGCTGGTTTTGTGTTAAAAATAAGGGAAAATAATAGATAAATAGGTGCTTGCTGCGTTGTGGGCCCAAGGGTGCAGACATAAGCATGAGGAGGGGTACAGAGCTGTATATCCAGACAACCTCTGCATCCCCTGCTTCAAAAAAAATGATGATGTCAAAGTTCTTATGAGGGAGACACGCCCTGGGAGGGGGAGAAAAAGCCCCCTGAAGGGGGAAAAACAGCCCGGGTTACAAACTCAAAATTTAGAAAATTAGCAGAACAGCACCCCGGGAGCTCAAACAATTCCCCTTTTAAATGAAGCTGATGTACAGGGTTAATGAGCTCTCATTTGGCATTGTAAACCTATGGTTGGGGATCATTGAAAATCGCATGGGAAAGGGTTCGTAGGGGACTTATACGTTTTTGTTTTTAGCATGACTGGTGCACAACTTTTTTAAGTGTTTTTGCAGATAACAGGGTTCCCTGCAGCCCTGCCCTACTTATCCCTAAATATATGATGGGTAGTTATATTGAGCAGTGCAAACAATGAGAAAGCTCACCCTTTTGTTCACGCACCTTGGGCGCTTCAGTGCGTCAGGAGTGCTGAGAATCACCCCGCTTTTATGAGGTGGCCACTATTTTGTGTTTTTAGGAAAACCCCTTTACTTTCCCCTAGTGGTAGTTCACACCCAGAATTCATCATTTACAAAATCTGAAAATTAGAGCTCCCAAAAAAAAAATATTTTAATAAATGAACCCCTTTATGTCACATAATGTAATTTTACATCCTGTTCCGGTAAGGTTCTATATAGCAGGATTGCTCAGTGATCCCGTTACATGAAAAAGGGGGGTCGCTGCTGTTGCAGCTGAATCCTCCGGGAAAAAAGCTTAACCCTTTTGACGGATGGCGATCGCGCCCCGGCACCCAAATGAAGGAAATAGTGCCGCACAAGTTTCCCGCGCCCGCTAACTGTCGGCCAAACCCCAATCTTCACCGGTGATCGATTGTTTAAATGGAGGGGGCAAGCCCTGTAAAAGGGTTCTATCGCCCCCATTCCTCCTGTTTTATCACTGTCTGCCATCTTGAAACAGCTTTCTGCAAGGTTTATACAATGGAGAAGACTGTAATGCCAATTTTGCACCACAGTGGTCAAGTACCCGGGGAGGGGAGGGGAGGGGTAGGGGGGAACTGAAAGATAAAGTTAAAAAAAAAAAGTTTAAAAGTATAAGAAAAATTGAAAATATTAAAAGTTCAAATCACCCCCCTTTTGCCAAATAAAAAAGTAAAAAAAAATCACATAAATTGGTATTGCTGGGTTCTTAAAAGTCCAAACTATTAAAATATAACCTAATTTATCCAGTAAATGAAACCATAGTAGGAAAGAAAAATTCTAAACACCAAAATTGCTTAGTTTTGTCATTTTACGTCCTCTGAAATTTGTCGCAATCCCAAAGTGTTACCAATAAAAAGTACACTTCAGCCCATAAAAAATGCACCCAGATCCATAGGTGGAAGTTCAAAAAAGATTGATTACGAAAATGGGGCGTGGGACAGATTTTTGGGATATTTTTTTTTACAGTACTAAAAAAATAACCCAAAAAACCCACATATTTAGTATTTGCCAAAAAGTATAAACTTGCAGAAAAAAAAACCCTCATCTATACCAAGAGTAAACCCAAAAAACAAAACCCCCACAAAAAGGGAAAAACTTTTTACATTTTGCCTACTTTGATTTGTTTTCGTTTCCAGTATATTTTTGGGGGTAAAAGGTCAATGACATCATTAAAAGTCTGCAAAAAGTGAGCACCTATACGTTTATTCTTCAAAACGGTTTTTGCAACAGATTTTTATTTTACATTTAAATTTTACATCTTGTCTGCAAAATAAAGTCCCCTTTGTCCATGTACAGTTTGGAAAATTTAAAAACGTTATGGGCCGGCTGCCCATGAGAATACTCGCAGGTGTGATACGGGGGGGTTGGTAGCAATGGGGGCAGGAACATAAGCAGTGATGGGTAAAAGTAAGAAAGAAGGGTAGAGGAAGAATGCAGGGGGCTAGTCCCAAACTGGTAAACCCCCAAAAAAATTTGCAAGATTGGCGGGGGAGGGGGAAAGTCGGTTTAGAAATGATTCTGCAGCAAGACACTACCCCGCTCTCCTTTAAAATGGGGAATAGGGTGCAGGTCAGGCTAGAAGGTGCTAGTAGTTGGGGGGACTCAATTATTAGGGGGCCCGACAGGGCAATTTTGCCACAAAGACCGGGGTCGTCGAACAGTGTGTTGTTTTCCTGGGGCCCCAGTTTTACATATCGGGATGGGTTGACGATTTTGGGTGGGGCTGG
>JAODAL010040570.1:0-36768 GCA_025379985.1 Phyllomedusa bahiana
AGGGCGCGCTAAGTTCCGTAATGCGCCTAACACACAGGCGAAGCGCAATGAACTTTAGACACTATTTATGAGCGCACAAAAAACACTTTCATACATTCAGGTGCATTATTCACTGAAAAAAGATGAGAAAATTAATTTTGATGCAACTAGTCCCATACATATCTCTATACATAAATATAATCTTGATAAAACAACAAAGTACCATAAGATCTACTCCAAAATGGTTGTCACACGTAAAGGGCCAATATATACTGTATTAATTGGATGTAGCATTCCTCAAGTCACATCTGTCTCACTGAGCCTTGCAATGTGAAACGGATTAATACCGTGTCAGTTAATATATGCAATAGGTGGAGCTGCAGAGTCCCAGCTCTTTACTCATGAGCCTTTTAGAATATATTTGCATTTCAGTGGAGTGATCAAGACAAATAAACTTTCACGCACCAACATGGTGCCTCACCCTTATGAGAAACATTAACCCTTTTAAGCTACATAAATTTCCCTAATAGAATTAAAGGATATATTTTAAAATGATACCAAAATAAATATTTCTTTATATTCCATAGCATTTCCCTAGTATATCAACAGATCCATTAAGGGGCATATAGGCCCAAAACAAGCTTATATTTATTATATGCAATAAAATGTATCCCAAGTGTAACAACATGCAATCAGCTTGTGTCAGTTGCAACCACTTTGTAATATACCTGTAGTGTATTATTAAATTGTAAACATCCATTGGTAAGATATCTCTCATACATCAAAAAGTAAACTCATGTCCCCTGATTAGGGCAAGTATTAATGAAGGGCTGTAAAACTGGATCCAAATTATAGTAAGCAGATACAGCCATATGGTTGTAAGCGGAGACTGGGCTATAAGATAGGCCAGCAGTGGTGGTTGATAAGGGACTGAAGCTTTGCAGTTACCATAACATATACAGGTGTGCAATCTTGTTGCTTCTCTTTATACAGGATTTCATATTGCTGCCACTGGGTCGTGTAATCTGTATTCCGAGTTGCTGAAATACACATCATGCTTATGTGACTTGAAGGTGAATCTCTCTATGCAACCATATGTGAGGTTCAAAGTCAGCCTCAAAAGAAAGCACAGAGTAACAGACTTCCTGTTAGCATCAAAAGCACAGTGTTTTTCAGATTGTCTTTAAGGTTGCGTCCACACGGCAATGGAAAAATACTTGTTGGATTCTGAATGAGTGTCAAAAACTAACTGGAAATCCTTGCCATACCCCAACAGCGACTATTGCATCAGCCAGAAATCCTGTATGCTGCTGCAAGTAAGCAAAGTTACTGACACTACAGTGTACCAGAAGGCAATTTTTAAATAAATAAGGCTATGTCTACACAGCACTGGTTTTTCATCGTATTTACAGCGGATTTAGTATTTAGAATCTGCCGAAAAGTCAACTCTACCCAGTGCGTGTATATTGCAATGAAAAATCCGGCGGACGGGACAGGATTTCTGCCGGATTCCCATACATTTAATGTACAGGGTGGACGGCAAATCCGAATACTGACCGCAGTTCTTAGTGGTCCAGCGATTTTAAAATTGCTGTGTAGACATCGCATAAGCGGAAAAAAACTGGGGTGGTCCTAGTAGTTCTAATGTAGCACAGTAGTTTATAGGTTTTATTTTCTTATTATTGGCCATTAGTAGTTTATTATTTAATTTTTAGATAAACTGGGCAACCTTTTAAGATGCATTTAACCCCTTGATTGCATTAATGGCAGCTTATTTATTTAGCATTTAAAAACCACTGATATAAATACAGTAAATTTGACAGCTGAAAACTTCAAACCCTTCTTAGCTGTGATTATTGTATATTATTATTATTATTATTATTATTATTATTACTACAGTGTTTGTTTATTTGGCTTTCTTTCTTTTTTCTATCCTATCTAATGGAAGCTGAAGGGGAATTCTCAGGAAATGTAAATTCCATATGGCCTAAATAATATAACCTTAAAGTACACATTGCATAGCCACATGCACAAATTGTCTCTTTTGATCATATTTCCCTAGTGAATTGGATTGAGATGCTTTTCTATTTCCTATCTTTTAAGCAAAACTAAAATAAAAAAAGGTGGCAGCTAAAGCCATGTTGGAAACATGACAAGAGTGTTACGTGTAAACAGAGCCAAAGAGATATTACAATTTGGCAATTTCCACACCTCTAAACTGTTCCTATTAGTATGGGTATCCATCATTACATAAAGAGTCTGATGTCTGGGCTTGGTGCCCTTCAGATCAGATATGTTCCATTAGGCTATATATAAGACTTGAGCTAATAGTGCTTATCCAGGTCATGGGCTTGTTTTAATATGTAATGTTTTAATGCAATTATGTCACTTTTACATCCATGAAAGACTTTTTATTTTGTGTCTGGAAGGAGGTTTGGTAGAGCAAAAAGGTTTCACTCAAAAAGCAAGTAGCAGGTTGTAGAAGATGACTCCTAGCCCTGGGCAATTTGAACTATCAGATTAAATCTAAATAAATAGAAAATATGTGTATGTGCATAGAGCTAGGTATTTTATTACTATGGTAAAGAGTACCATGCATCATGTATACATCAACATAGGACAGCATTTCATGTTGGCAAACTACAGGTTGGTGAGTGGTGGGTGCAGTGGAAATAAGGATATACTGGAGCTGTAGATACTCATGGGTTTAAGGGCACTTTTCACATATTTTAATTAGTGGCATAGCAACAGGTTGGTGAAGGGGGTGGTCAGCCCAACACTCTTCAGACTTGCGACATCTTCTGAAACAGAATGGGGAGGACACCACATTAAGTTGGGTGCTTTACAGCATAATGTATCACTATGTTGACAGCTCTTTGAGATGTCCTGCTTGTGAACTGCGAGAGTCCACTGTGAAGGGGAAAGCCTGTAAGTTTGCAGCATGTGAATACAGGAGAGATCTGTGCTGCTATCTTCATGCTGGATGTTATTACATTAGATGCAATGTAATATGGTTTTCTGTGTATTATGGAGCAGCTACAGAAGCAAACTTGTCATACCTATGTCCTCATTGTGCTGTGCCTGCTGCCTGTATGTAGTGGGACTCAGATTAACTAACCCTTTACAAGCAGTATGTCTTGCTCTAGTAGATGAATCTTTTACAAGCAGCTATGTCCTCCTCCAACAGATTAACCCTTTCTAAGCTGTACCTTTCTCTTTTAGTTAGGCTGTACAATACACAAGTATTTGTGTTTTGTTGTTATGCTGCCAATTGGGATTAAATGGTGAACTAATTTACTTTGTGATTTGTATGATGATGGGAGAAACAGGTCAATCAATTTTCCCACTTTATTTTATCTACCAACAAACCACCTGAATTTTGGTTAGATCTGTGAATAAGGCTCCTCTTACAGCTCAGATACTGTATAGAATGCTTTCCTCCTGTACAGCTGGTATCCCCCAGAGTAGAAAAAACCTCACTAGATTGTGACCTCTGCCTGATAAAATGAAGTATAGTTTTTGTCACTGTAATAATTAGAAAAATCATCTAATTTGCTAACTATCAATATTAAAGAAAAATCTTATCTCTTTGAACTTTATCTACTGTCAGTGTTTTTATTTTTCCCATGTAGGCAGTGATGGTAATACAGTCCTGTTGTTTTTATTATGTATATCATAGGAGATCATACAATTTTATAATACAATACACATGTATTAAAAATTTTGCTCATATACTCTACCTCCTTTATATCAATCTAGAAATTAAAAAAATTGAACAGTCCACATTTCTATCTATAATAATGGCTCACATGGACTAACATGGCGTCAGTGACGGGACCTCTTGGCAACTGGGGTTACATGACATTTAGACATTCTACAAACATAGAAAGATGAGGTAGAGAAGAATGTGTGAGCAGCTTCTCCATATAATCTCCAAAAAATTGGGAATCTCGCAAGAGAACAAAGAGTGACTTTTGATCACTATATTTACTATTTTGCCATCAGAGAATCCACATAAAACCCACTCCCACTGTGCGCGCGGAAGGGGGAGTGGGTTTTATGTGGATTCTCTGTTGGCTAATTGGTGAGCACCTGAACGGGATGTTTACCTAATATGATATAAAAGGAAGTGAGCTCAGACCACATCTGATCGGACCTCTAAGCCTTGATAAAGCCAGATTAGCTGGCGAAACATGTCGGCGAGGTCAGATATGACGTTTTAAATTGTGATTTCTCACCTCTATCTACAAGTGTCACCTGCTGCAGGGGTGTCACAAGGGGGCCTTATTTGTTCTGTGTCTATGAGATTAGGGACGACTGCCCAAGTAGTTGGCTTGGGATCCCTTACTGAAGCTAGTACTTTGCTATAGATATAAGGCTCCCCTGTTAGTAGGTGGGGTTCCACCAGACTTGATAATAGAAAGGGAGTTATTCGCTCTTTCAGAAGCAAAAAGGGTTAAATGATGAGGTTAGAGATCAGGTTTTTAAATAGTGTTTATAGAGGTTAAGAGTTAGATATAATGAAAGTTACGTTTTAGTGTTTAACAGATAGAGAACTGATAGAGTTTAAGTTTGCCTATGGCAAAATAGTAAATACAGCTTCTCCATAGACACTGACAAGACCATAGCAGTGATTGACATATCAGCTCCTCTGTTCCCAGCTATTCCTGTTGCACTGAACATGACTACAGAAAATGTATTAAGTGTTCTATACAAGGCTACAGAACTCTAAAAGGTGAAAGCTTCTCATTTAGATGATTAAACAAAGTCCGTATCTAGATATAAGTACAGGAGGTGACTTACCATGACCGGGGTGACTAACTGATGGCAGCTTAGAGCAATAAGAGATAAGAGAGAGCAGGGAAAGGTGGAAAGAGATGGTTGGAATCAGAGAAACTTGTGTGTTCTAAGAGGAGATAAAATATTTTTTGTCTCTTGATCACAGAAAAATTAACAAAACAATGTATTTGGTAATAGTCTTTATTCACCTTTCCTTACATGTTAAAAGCTAATCATTGTAGAGAGAAAACCCCCTTAAACTTTACCTTTGAATGTCATTTGTTCAATGCGTGAAAATCCAGTTCTTACCAATAGCTTTACAGAGATCACTGGACCAATATCTTGAATAACACAGCTATTTCAGGCTACCAACTAGTGTATACTTTATTTTGTTCCAAAGCATAGCATGCATACCACCCTTGCATTGTGAAGGCAGCTTGAATCCCACATAATACTCCATCTGAGTTTTATAGTGAATGCTGTTAATATCCATCTTGTGGTCTGAGGTATGAGAATCTTTTGATAGCTTTAGTCACTGAGGGTCTGAAGGGAACATTCCAGCCTGTTGCTTATTACAGCATTGCCATAACTCATGGAAACATTGACTGCCTGTCATCACTACAACACAGGTAGTCATATTTGATACACTGCCAGTGAGAGGGCTTAGTTCTGGATTACTTGCGGTTTAATTTTAATGACACTGAAGCTTTCGACTTTACTTGTTACTTAGTTCTACTCTTTCCTGAACCTTCATAAATTCCATACAATTATCAGATGTCGGAAGAATCTGGATGGTGCTCTCTATAGATTCACATAGGTCATAATAAATATGTGTCCATTCTTAACTAATTAACTGAGAAATGGATCCTATGCAGTGTGCAGCATGCAACCAAACTATTCAGTGCTTGGTAAATTTATCTCATAGTGACAATATGGAAAACATGACACAAATTATATAGACAGTTTATATAATGGGAGAGATTGTAATCTGAGACAATCCCTTTTAGGTAGGTTGATTAATGGAGATCCTGTTTCTAGCACTAATGGCAAAGTCACCTGCAGGTGCAGCAAACCAGATATTATCTTCCAGATCAATAGGCACTCAGTACCGCAAAGGGTACCATGATATGATAGCCATATGTCCTTAAATAGCATATGGACAAAGGTTTGAACTGGGGGCAATCCCGGATGGTCCAAGGGGCGTTCCTGGGTGGTCTGGCTACCACATTCTGCATTGTTGTGCAGGTATAGTTTTTTATGCACTGGGATGATAGAGTTCAATAATTTAGAAACCGAATCAACCAATCCTCAATTTACCCTACTTCATGTATTATATAACTGAAAATACCATTTTATTGTACATTCGTGAGAAAAAGAAAGTAGACCCTATTTGAATTACATGGTTTTTCATGTAAGGACATAATAAAAAAACACAAAAAAACCTTCAAATGAACAACAACACATAAAATATTATACCATGCCACTATTTATTTGTCAAAAACTAGGCCAAAAGGCACTAGCAGTGTATGAAAGACTAAAAACCTCCTCACTGCTTCTGAAGGAATTTAATGGAACTTGTCACGTGGTATCTGATCTGCTGATGGCATGTTATAGGGCAGAAGAAGCAAAGCAGGTTTATATATATATATATATATATATATATATATATATATATATATATATATATATATATATATATTTATATATATATATATATAGTAGGGAAATATTTAGTTGAAGATGTATTTATTCATTTAAATCCCTGCATAGTCTGGGTTTCAGGAGTCCAGTGGGTGTTGTTATCAGTGATAGACACCTTCTTGTATTAGTGTGCATACCAAGGTTACTGTCTATCTCTGATGAGATTACCAACTGGACTTTTTAACCAAGAATAAGTTGGAATTTAAAGGAATAAAATTCAAGCTCTACTGATTTTTTTTCCCTACAAAATAGATATAACGATCTGCTTAGCTTTTACAACCATAATATCAGCAGATCAGATAGCATGTACAATGTGACAAGTTCCCTTTAAGAAGTTATAGCAGTCAAGTGCTGCTAATCAAATGCCTTTATAAACTGATCATCAGCCACTTTGACCACCTCTTTAAACGAAGAAGTTTTGACATGTGTAAAAGCAATGCAAAGGAGGAAAGACATCAGCAAGGATCTCAGAGAAGGAATTTTGGTTCCCAACAATCTGGAAAAGGTTATTAAGTCATGTTCACACAATTTGAAGTCCATAATTCTACAATGAAAAAGATTTTTCAGATGTGGAAAACATTCATGAAAGTTGATAGTTTTCCCAGGATTGGGCATCCTATCAAACTCACCCCAAGGTCATACCATGCAAAGCTCAGAGAAATTGCAAAATAACCAAAGCACGTACATCCGACTTTAAATTCCCATTAGCCTTTAAAACCTACAGCAAACCCCGCTCTGGACGAGCTGGACCCTCTCGGGCAGAAAGGCTGCAAACTACCAGATTTGAGCAAACTACTGTATCTTACATAATAAGGGGCACAGCGCTGGAAACAACCCCCGTCACTATTATTTAGTCCGATGCATAAAACCAAAATTTCAAAACTGTGTACTTTCCTTTTTTCATGACTGTATATGAAAAGTGGAAAAACATTTGTTATGTCATTTCTATGCAATGATATCATCGCTTACAGATCCAGTTCAAAAGCCTGTGGCTGCTCTACTGAGCCATTGTATTCTTTTTTTTTTCTGCTTCCTGTTTTTTTCCCCCGCGTATTTGCAGTCATTTAACCTTGAGCAATCATATCTCATAGAAATAAGATATTAAAGAACATTTCTCTGTTTTGTATGTACAAAATACTTAAAAGCTTTGTTTTACTTTTTCTCCTCAAAGAGAAGTTTAAAAACTGTTTACTATACATTTAAATGTAGTAACAGGTTTAAAAAGCATAAAAAAACAGCCTCACATATTAACGCGGGTGCCTAAACCTCGCCGGGTTCCAGGCTGCTGCTATGGGCCTGGAGCACCGACGTTCTCTTCAAATGTATGTTCTTCCGCTGGACGCACATACAGTTAAAGGCTTCTGGGAAAAGAGGTCCGCTAACCGCCCGCAAGAAAACTCAGGTGAGCCACAAGCAGGCTTGTGGCCCACTTGAATATCCGGCACAGGTGGATGGACAGGATCTATGTGGAATACGCGTAAAATAAGTGACAGGAGCATAAATTTTTTCTCTGTAAAAATACATGCCGCAGTTCACAATGTGGTGTGAAAAATGCATTAAGAAACCCCCAAACGAACAAAACTTAATAAAAGGGCCCGAACCCCGGTTTTTTTTTTTAGGCCCCAGCAACGCCCCTGCCGGGAAAAAGGCACTAGTTTGACGATGCTTTGGCATCGAATCACGATAGTCGATAGTCGGCCGCTATCGATAAGGTTTTCGATGTAGCATCGATATAAGCGATACCATTAAAGTCTAGGGAAGCAACAACCCCTTCATTATTAAAACCCAAAAAAGGGCGGGAGAAGCTGAAATTAACATCCACAACATCAAAGGATACTGACATCTTAGGCAACACACTTAGGGGTTTTAAAATCCAGAAAAAAAGTACAGACCATTTTTCACCCTGTCTTTACCACGCCTGACCCTTAAACCGCACACCCACAAATTAAAAATGCCAAAAAGGGATTTTGATTTTAACCATATGTTTTCTTGAACTGGACATTTAATATCCCTTTCCTGGAAAGCAGCATAGCCCCAAACCTGCAGACCCCCAATTTAAAAAGTCCGCAAAAAGGGGCTTTCAAACCACCATTTTTAGTGAACTGGAACTAACTATATCTGTCCTGTACCGCAGAATGACATTAAACCTGTCCCCAACCCACAGTTTAAAAAAGTGCCGGAAAAAGGACTTTAACCCCCATTTTTGTTGAAATGGACATTGACTTACCTGTCCCCGGGGCCACACATGACCCAAACCTGCATACCCCCCCCTTTAAAAAAGGGCCGGGGAAAAAAGGATCTTTCAACCACCATTTTAGTTTTTACTGGACATTGACTATAAACCCGTCCTGGCCACAGCATGACCCCAAACGGGATGACCCCCCCCATTTAAAAAGTGCCCAAAAAGGAGTTTTCAAAACCCCCATTTTTTTTCACTGGGCATTGACTATACCTGTCTAGGGGGCCACACGAATGGACACAAAACGTGTCATGACCCCACATTTAAAAAGTGCCGCAAAAAAGGAGTCTTTATACCACATTTTGTGTTTCACTGGACATTGACTATACCTGTCCGGGCCACAGCATGAGCCCAAACCGGCATGACCCCACATTAAAAAGTGCCGGAAAAGGAGTCTTTCAAACACCATTTTTAGTTGAACTGGACATTCGACTATACCTGTCCTGGGCACTGCATGAGCCAAAACCTGCATAGACACCGCAATTATAAAAGTGCGGAAAAAGGTAGTCTTTCAACCACATTTTAGTTTCATGTGACATTGGGACTATACCTGTCCTGGGACACAGCATGACCCGAGGGCCGGAGTTACAGTGGGTGCGGTGAAAGCCCAGGCTGGCGTCGTCAGTCTAGTAACTCGCAGGTTTTAAAATGCCCTGATGAACGCAGCACGAAAACTGGAGTGCTGAAGCAGAGTGCGAAGCGGAAGTGTGGACTCCAAGCCTTCCTCTGTCACAGTTCAATTCCTGGGTAGCGCTTGCCCCTCGTATGAGTGTGGACCAATTGAGCTTCATTGGGAAAGACATGGTGGTTAACGTCCTTTTACCCCAGGGCCTTTATCTTGGCTTCTTTTTCTCTTTTTATAACGTGCTGGTGGGAATTGGTCTATGTCAACTTGTTCTCTAGTCGTGATCCCATACTCCATTGTCCTCTGACATACCTACATATCGGTCAATTTTCATGATGTACCTCAACTTTGTACTATTCAGAGGTAATTTTTTTTTACAGCATATTTTGTACATGAAGTTTTTTAGTACTTTAATTCTAGAAAAACACATTTTTCAAAATAGGATGGTTTCCCACACCTTCGTCTTTGTTTCTCTTTTTTTTCATTGTATTAAATGGGTTGTCTCATAAAGGATTGATAGCTTTTTTAAAGATCTTGCAAATAAACAGTCATTTGCAATATGTGTCCATTAAACAGTTGTCCTACCTATTTCCTGTTTTGCACAGCACACATCAACCTTGAGCAACTCTTGACAATTGTGAAGAACCAAATGTCTGTTAGAAACAAATTTTTTAGAAAGGACCTGTAGTATAGCTGCATGTCACAGCAAATGTTCCCCAAAAATTCAAAAGCATGACCTTGAGCCACTTGCTTGGTCCAATTGTGATGAAAATTGTCTGTTTAGAAACAACATTTTTTTTGATAGGACCTGTAGTATAGCTGATGTACAGCAAAATGCACCAAAAATTCAAAGCATGACCTTGAGCCACTTTGGTCAATTGTGATAGAATAAATGTCTGTTAAGGAAACAACATTTTTTTATTAATAGAGACCCTGTAGTATTGCTGCATTCAAAGCAGGCATGACCCAAAAAATTATAAAAAAGACCTTCTCAGCACTGTTAAACAATTGTGAGGGAGAATGCCATTAGAAGCACGTTTCTTTTTACAAAGGACCAAGATTAATTGCTGGCTATCTCTCAGCTACATGAACCAAAAAAATTTATTAATAAGATCTTACTCAGCCCTATTAAAAATTTAGTGAGGAGGAATTGCCACTTAGGAGCCATTTTTGTTCAAAGGACCATAATTATAGCTGTATCTCACAGAACATGACCCATAAAAATTATAATATGACTTCTCAGCCATATTAAAAATTGTGAGGGAAGAAATGCCACTTAGAAGTCACATTTTTTCTCAAAGGACCTTATTATTGCTGTATTCACAGCAACATGACTAAAACATTGTCAATGCCGGAAAATTTAAGATAATGTTGTGATGTAAATGGATTCGGTGTTGTCATGCAACCTTGCTTGTCTTGTACAGTCTAATACAGCAAACAGGCAAAATGAACTGTTGGGAAAGAGATTAAAAATATGCAGTAAGAAATGATCATTTTAAAAAAAAGTTTCAAGAGGACCATTTGTTTGAAAAGGAATGTGAGTAGACTGGCAACTAATCGGTGACCTCGGCAATTGGGCGGCCACAAATCATCAGAGTCCATGCTGATTCATCTTGATTGAAAGTCAAACGATCCACTATTATCTGTGAAAGCCGGGATGGTTTGTTTGTAATGACTCCGACCTGCTGTGCTGAAGGTTTCCGCTCAGATATGACGTGGCTGCTCGGCACGGAAAACACTTATGGCGTGACGAGCCAGCTAGGGCCAATTCGTTCCATTTTGGATACCCAGAAGTCATATTTGGTCCGGAACACATGCAAAACATCGGTGTTGTGACGAGTTCAGTACGTTTGCACCTTGATCTTAAGCTGATTCTGTGTGTTGATGTGTGCCCTGATTGAATTGCGTTGGTTGATGTGGTCAAAAAAGATTGCCAGAGGTTCACCCATTAGGCTTTGCACCTTGCATGCTTGCTGCAGCTCGCCTACTTGGCATCTATGCTGTCACGTCGCTGATGTTGTTCCACGTGACATTTGGGGGAACGTGAAGCAGACGCACGATGTCCTCAGTTGATAATTCAGCATGTTTCTCATTTTTGCATTTTACTCTTATTTGGTGGTGGAAGGAAAGTGCTGATTTTTGTTTTGTACCTCGGGATCCAGGAGGGAGGCCTCCAGTAATGTTGGTTCATTTTTTGAGGCATTAATGCGTGGATCATGTTGGAGGGAAATGGAGCATCCAAGCACTCATGTGAGAGATGGAGCCTTGATTTACCAAGCCTCAGGGTCGAGGGGCACTAGCAAACTGATCTTCATCATCTTCATCCTCCGCCTCAAATTCGCGCCAACCTCTTTCCAAGGCAGGGACGTCGGTAACATCGGTGTCTAGGAATACCTCCTCCTCCCCCTCCTCCGCTGCCTCCGGCACAGCTTCAACACAGCCCTGACTTGCCTGAGATGATGCACCCTGAGAGCTGATGCGCCACCTTGCACTAGCTCTGGACCCCGAACCACTGCCTAATGAAGACCGATGAAATTGTGAAACTGTCGGGCCTTGTGGATTTGACGGAGAGAAAGGCTCCGTGTCCGCATCTGTGTCCGTCTCCTCCTCCGTCGCTGGCGGGACCTGTTGTTTCAGAGTGCCCAACGATCGTTCCAGAACTAAATAACCACAATGATCATGCTGACAAGAGCATTGTCAGCACTGCCATTTTGGTGGCTTCTTCAAAACTGGCAAGGATGGTGCAGAGCTCTTTCACCTGCTCCACTCTCGGTGGTTCAACACACGAGGTCCGACCGCTGCTTGTCAGGCCATGTGTCACTTCGTACTGCGTAATGGCATTGCGCTGCTGCCACAATCGCTGGAGCATGTGGAGGGTGGAATTCCAGCGTGTTGCCACGGCAACAATGAGACGGTTGACGGGGAGGCCGAGCTGACGCTGCAACGCAGCCAGGCGGGAAGAAGCAGGGTGCGAACGGCGGAAGTGCGAACTCAGACCTCGAGCCTTCTTCAGCAGGCAGTCCAGACCCGGGTAGCTCTTTAGAAATTTCTGGACGACAAGGTTCATGACATGTGCCAGGCAAGGGATGTGCTCCAGCCTACCGATCTTAAGGGCGGCCAGCAGATTTCGCCCGTTATCGCACACCACCTTGCCTGGCACAAGGTTCTTGTCACCCAGCCAGCGCTCGGTCTCGTTGCTTAGAGCCGTCCACAGCTCCTGACCTGTGTGTGGACGGTCTCCAAGGCAGATTAATTTCAACACGGCCTGGTGTCTCGGGCACGTGATGCCACCAGAGGACCTTGGGGGAAAGAGCCCTGCACCATCCCTGCGGTTTTGAAGAGCGTGCGCCGAGCCTGAGAGCCACCGTCACCCCCAGAGACATCCACCCAAGCTCACCCAGTGAGCTGTCACAGAGTTTATAGCGGCCTTGGCCGTGCTTACTAGTCCATGTGTCGGTGGTGAGATGGACTTTTCCGGACACAGATGCAGACAACGCGCTTGAAATTTTAGATGACACGTGGCTGGCCAGGGCAGGGACGGCTTTTCTGGCAAAGAAATGCCTGCTCGGCATCTGGTATTGGGGGCAAGCGAGGGCCATGACGTGGCGGAACCCATCTGTGTCCACCAGACGGAAAGGCAACATTTCCAAGGCCAAAAGCCTGGCAATGCCGACATTCAGGCTTTTGGCTTTGGGATGGTTTGGGTTAAAGTGTTTCTTCTGCTCCCAAACCTGGAAGACAGAAGGCTGGCTGCTAGACTGGCCGCTGTACGGCGTGCAGGTCGTCAAACTGGCGGAAGGAGAAGGGGTAGGATGGGTCTCTGGTGGTGCTGGTGGTACTCGGGCGACGGTGGAGGCTGAAGCGGAGGCTGATCCCTGATCATGACTCTGAGAGACATGGGCAGCTGAGGAACGCTTGGTGGTGGCGGAGGAGGAGGAGGCGGAGACAGAGGGTGTGACAGTGGTTGGAGGCCCGGAGTCGGTCTGGCCTTTTTTGGCCAAGTGTTCCCTCCATTTCAACTCATGCATTCGCTGCATGTGACTAGACATGTTGGTGGTGGTTAACCACTTAAGGTTCTTGCCTCTACTTATGCGTTTACGGCAAAGGCGGCATATGACATCGCTGGGTGAATCAGAGGCTTGCTCAAAGAAGCCCCAGGCTTGAGAGGTCCTGGACCTTTTTGACGGCGATAAGCGAGGAGCGGGGTTTGCGCTGACCGTGGCTGGCGGAATCATATCAGCGGACTTCTGCGCCCTTTTTGTGGCGGGACCCGTATTGACACTACCCCATCGTCTTCCTCCTCGTCCACTGATGAAGCGCTCGCAAGCAAATTCTGCGGAAAAAGACCAGGATGGATCCGCAATGTCGTCATCATCATCATCATCAACACAGGTGACTTGGTCGTCCTGACTTTCTGCATCCAGAAGCTGCGGGCTACAAGCAAGGGGCACTGCAAGGCGTTGCCGACCGCCCGGGATTTTTGCCGATTGACCGGCTTCCTTCACCTCCTCTGATGGCATCAGTAACTGGGCGTCAGAGCAGAGAAAATCATCCTCTTGATCTTTTAACATGCCTTCTGACCCCAACCGCATTTTGTCATCAAAGAGGTCTTCAGAAAAATGGATTATCCACAGTGGTGGGTACACGAGTTGACATTTGGGCTGCTTCATGTTGGACGGATGCTGATGATGCTGATGACGACATTTGTGGCCGTGACTGCGAGGACGAGGAGGTAAGACTGCTAGATGCAGGTTGCATTAACCACTGAAGGACAGATTGGCGACGATGTTCGTTACTTAGATTCACAGGGCCCTGACCCAGCGATGACAGGCCTGACGGTCTAGCAACTGACGATCCGCTGGCATGCGTGTTGTCGCCAGCACTGGAAGGAGCACCTTCTCTCGTACCTCTACCTCCATGTGCTACCCCCTCTTTGCTCGCTTACCACCTGCATTTCGCTCCATGTTCAGAAATATAAAAATTTGAGAAGGTATGGAATAGTTTTGGAAAGTCTCTTATTAAAAGACGGCAAATCACAGCTATTCTGAAATCCCCTAATCAAAACAAAATTGCTGGATTCAAATTTAACTGCAAGGTGTCTATCAACAAATCTGGACTGGGCAAAAGTCTCCAAAAAACACGTATCTCTTATGTTTTTGAATAAAATAAACTGTATTTTTTGCACCTTTCAATTCATCCTGTGGTGAATATAGTATTCTGTTTTTAAGATTTTACGTAGATGCGGCGTCCAATGAACAGTGGCTGGGTGCGCAAAAGTCAAAAAACAACGTAACTGTTATGTTTTTGATATAATAAACGTATTTTTGCACCTTACACTTCACCTGTGTTTAATATAAATTGCTGTTTAATATTTACGTAGATGCTGCATTCAAATGAACAGTGCTGGGTGCGCAAAAGTCAAAAAACACGTAACTGTTAAGTTTTGATATAATAAACTGTATTTTTTGCACCTTTCAATCACCTTTGGTAATATAGAATTGCTGTTTTTAAGATTTTTCTCGTAGATGCTGCGTCAATGACAGTGCTGGTGCGCAAAGTCAAAAAACACGTAACTGTTATGTTTTGAATATAATAAACAGTATTTTTGTTGCACCTTTCAATCACCTGTGGTGAATATAGAATTGCTGTTTATAAGATTTACGCTAGATGCTGCGTCAATGAACATGCTGGGTTCGCAAAAGTCAAAAACACGTAACTGTGATGCGTTTTCTGTACGAAAACACGGTAATTTGTCAACAAAAAACCTGTGATGACTACAAGATTGCTGGTTTGTAATTTAAGTGCAAGGTTGATATATCAACAGTCACAGGTGTAATGGGTAAAATTGAACCACTATCTGAAATGTATACTGATAATAAAATTGGAGTTTTGCAGCTAACAAAGAGACCTGCAGTTACTAGAAATGATGTTTATCCAATATAAGTTTCAGGCATGCCCAATATCCAGGAAAATATTTTCAATAGGCAAACTGGTTAATAATAAAGATATTTCCACTACAATTGTCTACACTAAGTCTTGTGAAACTTTATCCAGTGTTCTTTTATAGATAGAGCTTGTCTGTGTTCGCACCGCGGGCCCCTCCCCCCCCCCCGCTCCCACCGCCGTTTTTTTACAGTGTTTGTTTCTGCTTTAAAATTTCTCTAGCTAACAACTAATAAAATGTTCAAATCCCTAATTCCTAACTAAATTGGAAGACACAGCTAATTTAGAGGTTTCTCTGTGCATAATAGACTAATTTCTCGCTGAGCTGTTTGGCCACAGCAGACCGCAGGTCCTATCCCTATTAGACGCTTAGAGAACAAGAGTCTGAAACAGGAAACGCTGTTTATTAAAACGAGTCAATGTGATTTTTCCAGCCATTCGCAACCATACACATCCCAGTCCATGACGTCGCACACACATCTCCCCCTGCTCTATTACTGTAATCTATTTTGTCTGGCCGCCAAAATTACAGGAAGCCCGAAAAAGGCGCGATCTAATAGATGATAGCACAGATTTTAACCTTATTATCGCATGAATCTGGAAATTTCGATCAAATAAAAACCTTTCCGATTTCAACAGTTGTCGATAAAAATCTCTCAACACACTCTTTATACTAAACCGGGACTGGAAATTCTATCCTCAAGGCCACCAGTTTTCCTGCACCCATAGCATCCTGCCATACCATATGGGCGTAAGAAAGAAATAAAAAATCTGTACTCCTACAGGAAAGATTATGAACAATGTGAAAATATTGTGGATAAAAGATTAAAAACATGTGTATATTCACATAACCTCCTAAAAAAATCTAAAGAAAAAATCAAAAATAAAAACTCAACATCATCACTACAAAATAAACAT
This sequence comes from Phyllomedusa bahiana, assembly GCA_025379985.1. Taxonomy (NCBI): domain Eukaryota; kingdom Metazoa; phylum Chordata; class Amphibia; order Anura; family Hylidae; genus Phyllomedusa; species Phyllomedusa bahiana. Next base: position 16,185 of record JAODAL010040570.1, read on the forward strand.
ATACAACGAGGTAAATGAAAAAACATAATGGTCAAATCTTACATTTACCACTAAACAGAGTAACAATGTTTAAGGCGAGACATTACAAATCTATTTTTTTTGTAGTGCAATATTTAATATATTGCGACAAGATCCGTCCCTTAGTAAAATCATTGATCAGGGGTACATTGTGTTCCCAAGAGGAATAAAACTATTGGCAATATCATTTCAACCAAGTACGTTTATGTGAATAAAAAAACGGGAAAAAACATGGTTGGCCCCCAAAAAGGCTTTTTTCAAATGTGAGGCTCACGATGCAATATATGCAATGTGGTGCAAAAAACAAATAACTTTTGTGATCTGCACCGGTGTCAACAGTTACCCCAAAAAAAGTTTCTCAACTGTAATAGTCACCACTGGTGTACGTAATTGAGTTGTCCCATTTCAATAAAAAAAAATGTTGGAAGTACAAAGCTAAAATTTAAAATCAGATAGCGGAACACATTAGCAATATAAAAAAATGCCCAGACACAGGTTCGGTGCGCTAAGCATTCATAGAAAAACACAAAGGAGAAACAAATGGGTTAACATGCTATGCCATTGAAATGGTGGACTCTCCCTACAGAGGTGGGGACTGGCTCGAGAGGTTGAGGCTACGAGAGGCATACTGGATCTTAAATTTCAATACTAGATTTCCGGTGGGTCTAAATTATAGAACGGATTTAACGTATATCTATTAGTGTTACTATCACTTTCCATGTAAGGGTTAACTTTACTCACCATAGCCGGTCTGCCTCTGGTTTGGCCTCTCCCTCAAAGCATTACGTCATGATTGCTTACGTCATGAAAGGCTGCACTGTGATTGGTTTTAATGTTTTATTTAAGTGAAGCATTAGTAGTACATACCAGACTGTGAACAAGAGCTGCTATAGCTCGAAACGCGTCAGTTATTTACAGGCTGCCTTGTATGCTGTGCGTGCTGTTTTAACTATTTTCTACAATAAAGTTGCTCGTTATTCTACACGGAAGCACTTGGTGTCGTCTTGCGACTACTTCCTTGCCGGGAGTTCAGCATGCACACCTGTCTTTTTTTCGGGTTCCCCATTTGATTTGGCTCTATGGGGCCCTGAAATGGTTAATAGATGACTGATTGCAGCCCTGGTAACGGGGGTCCCCATTTAACTTTTTGCACCAGGGCCCAAGAACTTGAACTTACGCTTCTGCAGACTGAACTAGATTAGACGGCAGTAACATTGGTGGCAGCGAGAACATGCCAATGGGGAACATGAAGGTTCTGGTTCGACAAGCTCAGGCAGCAGTACCACTGGCGGCAGCGAGAACATGCCAATGGGAAACATCGAGGTTCAGGATAACAGAAATTAGTACATTTGGTGGTAGTACAGGAGGAGGCATTTAAAAAATATAGATTTGGAGGGCTACAAGGAGGAGGAGTAAGAGGTGTATGCAGTGCATCAAGGTCACACAGGAGTAGATTTCAAAATAAATTTAGCCGTAAGACTTGTAAATCTAGCTGTTGGCAGCAGTAGAATACAATATGTAGAAGCAGCAGGCACAGGAACTACAGACATGAAATGTAGTGTAGTTTAAATGTGTACTTAACATTGTCAAGAAAACATGTTATAGTTTACTAGACAGTGACATCGGCAACAGGGGCAACAAAATGGTCAGAGATCCACGCTTGTTTCATTTTGATAAATGTCAAACGATCCACATTGTCAGGAAAAGACGGATATGTTTGTCAGTTATCATCCCGCAACTGTGCTGAATGTGCGTTCACTGGCTGTTGGGCAGGATAAAACTTCTTTGGCATGTCGAGTAAGCTCAGGCCATTCATCCAGTTTGGACACCCAGAAGTTGAATGGATCCAGATTAAGTCCAAAAACATTGATGCTGAGCTGTAAGTAGTCATGGACCATGGTATTAAGGTGGTCTCTGTGTGTCTAAATGCCGCCTTACCTTGCAGGCATTGGTGAGGTGGTAAAAATCAATTGCCAAATGTCACCCAATTAGGTTCTGCCACACTGCATGTTGCTGCTGCGGCTATTTGCCATTCTACTGCTGCCGCGTTGATGACGATGTTCCACCGTGATATTAAAATGTGAAAACACAAAAGATGTCTCGAGTTGGTCAATGAGCACTATCTCAAAATCCTGCATTCTACTGTCAATTGCTGTGGGTGGAAGTAAATTGCTCACTTTTGTCTTGTAACGTGGATCAAGGAGGGTGGCCATCCAGTAATTGCTGTTCATTTTTATTGCCTTGATGCAGGATTGCATCATATTGCAGATAATGTAGCATCCAAGCACTCATGTGTGAGATGCTGCCGGAATCTCCAAAGCCTCGTAGTCGAGGGGCACTAACAGGATCTTCCTCCTCTTCCTCCTCCTCCTCCTCCTCCTCTTCCTTTAATCTGTGCCATCCTCTTACCACTGAAGGCTAATCAGTACCGGTGGTGTCCACCCCTGCCTCCTCATCCTCCTTCACGTCCTCATCCTGACCATCACCAGAGCCCTGGCTAGCCTCATGTGCTCTACTCTTTGAGTTGAACTGCAGTCCTGCACCCGCCTTCGACCTAGAACCACCGCCTAAAAAAGACCTAAACTATTGTGAAACAGTCGGGCCTTCTGCATCCTCCGGCGAGTAAGGCTCCTCCTTCTCGTTCTCCATCACTGCTGGGACTTGCTTGCTGTTCAAGTAAAAATATAACCCCAATGGTCATGCTGACAAGGGCATCATCCTGACTGACCATTTTGGTGGCCTCTTCAAAAGTGCCAGGGATCGTGCAGAGATCCTTCTCCTGACTCTACTCTCTATGGGTCAACACCCTGAGGTCTGCACCACTGCTAGTCAGGCCATGCGACATTTCACACTGCATAATGGCATTACGCTGCTGCCACAATCGCTGTAATGTGGAGAGTGAAGGGTTGAATTCCAGCGTGTTGCCACATAACATATCTGGCGGTTGACGGGGAGGCCCAGATCATGCTGCAATGCTGCCAATTGTGCCTAAACAGGCTGTGAACTCCAGAAGTGTGAGCTAAGACCTTGAGCCTTCCGCAGCAGACAGTCAAAACTCGGGTAGCGCAAGGGATGTGCGCAAGTCTACCAATCTTAAGGGCAGCAAGAAGATTGCTCTCATTGTCGCACACCACTTTGCCTGGTGCCAGGTTCTTAGCACCCAGCCACTTGTCAGTCTGAGTGTGCAGAGCCGCCCACAGCTCTTGACCTGTGTGGTGATAGCCAAAGCGCTGGAGATCTTTTCTGCAATGTGGTGGGCTAGGGCAGGGACAGCTTTTCTGGCAAAGTAATGCCTGCTCAGCATCTGATATTGGGGGCATGCCAGGGCCATGATGTGGTGGAACCCATCTGTGTCCACCAAACGGAAAGGCATCATTTTCAAAGCCAAAAGCCTGGCAATGCCAACATTCAGGCTTTTGGCTTTGGGATGCTTGGGGTGAAAGCGTTTCTTATACTCCCACACCTGGTAAACAGAAGGCTGGCTCCCAGACTGGCTGCTGTACGGCATGCAGGTCACACTGGTGGAAGGAGAAGGTGGTGGGACTCAGCCAACAGTATCTGGGGCTGGGGATGGTGCTTGCTCATGCTGCTCGGGCACATCGACAGCAGAGGACTGCTTGGGCTTGGAGGTGGCGGAGAAGGAGGAGACAGAAGATGTCATGGTGGTTGAAAGTCCAGGACCTGTGTGGCCTTTTTTCTCCAAGCGACTATTCCACAGCAATTCATGTTTTCCATGCATGTGCCTGGTCAAGCTCGTGGTGCTTAAACTCTTTTCATTCTTTTCTCTACTGACACGTTGATGGCAAATCTGGCGTATGACGTCAGTCGGCGAGTCTGAGGCTTGGTTGAAAAACGCCCAGGCTTCACAGGTCCTGGACCTCTTAGACTATGAAAATCTACTACCGGTGTTCCCGCTGTCACCACTGACCACGGCTGGTGGAATAATGTCAGCGGACTTGTGTGACTGTCCTCTCCCTTTCTGAAGCTGGACCCGCACTGACACTGCCTTATCATCCTCCTCCTCCACTGCTAATGCGCTCGCCAGCTGCTGCTCAAAAGATCACGTTGGATCCGCAATGTTATCATGATCACAGGTGACTTCCTCTTCCTTGCAGTCTACATCCTCAAGTTGATGGCTAGAAGCCACAGGCACTGCGAAGCATCATTGACCACTTTATATTTCTACCGACAGACCCGCTTCCTTCTCCTCTTCTGAGGGCATCAGTGATTGGGCGTCAAAATCATCCTCTTGATCTTTAAAAAATGCCTTCGGACCCCAACCGCATTGTGTGACCAAAGATCCCTTCAGAATATAGATTATTTGAAATGGTCTGTATATTGGGTTGTGACATTCAGCCCGTGTTTGCTTCATGTTGGACTGATGATAATGATGACATTTTTAGCCGTGACTGAGAGAAAGAGGAGGTAAAACCGCTGGATGCAGGGTCTGATAACCACTGAAGACATTGTTCAGTAATGAGACACTCAGGGAACTGAACAAGCGATGACAGGTCTGATGGTCCTGCGACTGACGATGTGCTCGCTTGTGTGTTGTCTGGAGAACTGTAAGGAGTGCCTTGTCTCGTACCTCTATCTCCACTTCCTACGCCCCTCTTTACTCGCTTACCACCTCCAGTTCTCACCATATTCAAAAGCTTAATATTATAGCTCTGCGCATGGCACAAGATATATGTAAAAAAAGAGAGAAGTGTATAGTATATATATATATATATATATATATATATATATATATATATATATATATATATATATATATATATATATACGTATATATTGTGAGAGGGTGCGAGGGGCCATCATTGATGGAAGGTACTTTTCACCGATATTACTGGTGTTGGTGAGGTAAAAAAAAAAAAAAAAAACTTTTATTTTGTGTCAGCAGCATCAGGCAACTAACACCTATTATATAGTTGCTAGTAGCAATTGTCCGGGCCGAGTTTTTACCGAAGTGGTCAAAGAGCTGGGTGGGATGGTCAATTCCACATCTCCAGGTCCAGGCCAGGTTTGTTGGTTATGTAAGCCTGGTAGACAGCTGAGGTAGGGGGTGTGGTGCCTAGACTCACCTCAAGTTGCTATGTAGTAAAGGGCTTTGTTTTGCAGGTCTGGAGGCGACCAGTATACCTTTATGGAAGCAGCACCCTGCCCTGTCAACCATAGGAAGTATGAGAGCCCTGTGTGGGCAAGAGGACTGTGCTATCCGTGCTGCCTACTTTGGCTCTGTTTAAGACTTTCTATACTGGCAGCAGGCTGACGTAAGCCTATTGTGTTTGATTTTATTTTGTGTTCAACGTGTGAAAAATAAAGAAGCACCCATCTCATTTACACCAACTTTTCTGCCGGTTCATGTGTAAAGGCTACCATTGGAGCTAAATCCCTACAATTGGTGAAGGATGCGGGCATAGCCTGTAGAGACCTTTATATGTCCTGGGCTAAGGCTGCAACTAAGATCAAAACACAGACTGCAGCAATGAGGAGTAGTCATCCTGTGAGGAACCTGTCCCTAACCTAGAGGTATCTCGGGGGAACTTCAGGACAGCCCAGCTCCAAGATGAAACCTTACAAGGGGCCCTAAATAATGTGGTGGTGCTGAATGGAGTACCTCAAGAGCCAGAAGCAAACGAGAGGTATCCCCACTTTGCTATGAATGGGAACCTCTTGTGTTGTGTAACCAGGTTCAGGGAAGAGCTGGTGGAACAGCTGCTGGAATCTAAATCTTATAGGCAGACTGTACTAGAGCTTGCACATTCCCATGTGGTAGGGGGGGCACCTGGGGACGGACAAGACCCTTGATAGAATTCTGAAAATGTTTTACTGGCCTGGTTGTTACAGGTAAATTCGGAACTATTAACCAGTCCTGTCTGGTGTGTCAGGTCAACTCCCCAGTCGCCAACTTCCGCAGTCCATTGTTGCCATTGCCCAGTATCGAGGTGTCTTTTGATAGGATAGCCATATACTTATTTCCCCCTAATTTCCAAATATCTCCCCTCACGCACTCTCCGCTCCTCACAGGACCTTCTCCTCTGCTCTCCCCTTATCAGCTCCTCACACAACCGTCTCCAAGACTTCTCCCGTGCTTCACCCACACTCTGGAACTCACTGCCCCAACACATCAGACTCTCCCCCACTCTCACCAGCTTCAAAAGTAACCTGAAAACCCACTTCTTCAGGCTTGCCTACAACCTTCACTAAACTTGTCACTACTTCCTCCACAGACATGTCTGCCCCTCACCTCCTGTCTCTTTCCCCCTCCTTGTAGATTGTAAGCCCTCGTGGGTAGGGTCCTCTCTCCATCTGTCGTGCCAATTGTCATTGTTCACTTATCTTTGTACTCGTTTGACTTAGGTAATGTATGTAACCCCCTCGACTGTACAGCGCCCTGGAATCAATGGCGCTTTAAAATAAATAATAATAATAATAATAATAATATACTACGCCACCCGATACCCTTGACCGAAGAGCGCAAGTGATGCCCATAGTGAAGGAGCATCTTCTCCAGGCTCAAGAGGCCCAGTCTAAAGTCTATAACTGGTCAGCCCATCTTAGACAATTTAGTCCAGGAGATAGAGTTTTGGTATTGGTGCCCACTGTAGAAAGTAAATTTCTAGCAAAATGGCAGGGGCCAAATTAGGTAGTGGAAATAAAAAGTGAGGTAAACTACCGGATACATCAACCAGGCAAGAGGAAACCCTATCAGATCAATTTGCTGAAGCCTTGGAAAGATAGGGATCTTCCTCAAGCCCCCTGCATGGTGAGCCACCCTGAGATAGACCTTAAGGAGGTGAGGATCTCAGAGACCCTGTCATCCTCCCAAAAACAGCAGTGTAAGAAACTACTGCAACAGAATACGGATCTGGTTACAGAATTGCTAGGTCTAACAAACGTAGTTCAGCATGAGATCCTTACAGAGCCACAGGGCAGGGTGAATTTGAAACCTTACAGGATTCCCAAGGGCCGCCAGACGGTCATTGCCAATGAGGTTCAGAGAATGAAGGCCCCGGGTGTTATTGAGGAGTCAAAACGTGGGTGGTCTAGTCCCATAGTAATAGTTACAAAACCCAATGGTGAGTGGCGGTTTTGCAACGACTACCACAAGCTAAACGAAATATGAAAGGTGGACTACTACCCCATGCCAAGGGTGGATGATCTGATAGAGCGGTTAGGTCCAGCATGGTACATCACGACCCTAGATCTCTCTAAGGGCTATTGGCAGATTCCGCTATCTAAGGAGGCCAGAGAGAAGACGACGTTCTCCACCCCTGAAGGATCCTTCCAATATGTAAGGATGCCGTTTGGGTTGCAGGGAGCCCACACCACATTCCAGAGGGTAACGGATCGGGTTTTATGTCCCCATGGAAAATATGCTGCTGTGTACCTTGATGACATAGTCATCTTTAGTCAAGACTGGGAAAGTCACCTCAGTAAGGTCCAAGCTGTCCTGGACTCATTAAGAAAGGCTGGCTTTGCTGTCAACTCTAATAAGTGTGCCATGGGGATGGAAGAAGCCTGATACTTAGGTTATATAGTCAGAAGAGGGGAGATAAAATGGAGACAATCCAGAATTGGCCCCACCCAGTCACTAAGAAGCAGGTCAGGGCATTTCTTGGAATTGTGGGATATTATAAGAGGTTTATCCCCGAGGTTGCCGAAATAGCAGTTCCCCTGACCGATCTCACGAAAGGGGTGAAATCGGCTATGATCAAGTGGTCCCCAGAGGCGGAGAAGGCCTTCCAGTAGCTAAAATTGGTGCTTTGTAAACAGCCAGTTTTAGTAGCTGAGAAACGGTCGCTCCCGGGTTTTTACCGGAGTGGCCAAAGAGCTGGGTGGGATGGTCGCTCCCACATCTCCAGGTCCAGACCAGGTTTGTTGGTCATGTAAAACTGGTAGTCAGGGGAGCTAGGGGGTGTGGTGCCTAGACTTACTGGAAGCCTCTTGAGAAAGCTTGGCGAAACGCGCGTCGAGGCTATCCCATTTCCTTGGCAGTGCATCTCCTCCATTCCTGTATACACTTGGTAATGTATTGTGTGAGAGAGGTGTGGCATTATTGTATGCCCATCTTGATGTGTCCATATACTATTTAATCACTTGATCTCTAATATAAGACACTTTAATACTAATGTTAAATATTATAGGTTATACACCTTAGATGACTTTCTATATTCAGGAATGGTGTGATTTTTATGCCTTGTTTGATATGAGAATTATTTTAATTGTTTTTAGCCTTAAATTTGTACTATTTGTGACATATTAGTTTTTAATATTTATTATTGAATTAATAAAGATTGTCAATATATATTTTCCTATGACTTTTTTGTCATTGTATTCTTTTTTGGTTAACATGTTTATGTGATATAATGACTGTTGACTGAGCATTGGACGTTATTGAATTGGTGATTCTTGTTGGTCATGTAAAACTGGTAGTCAGGGGAGCTAGGGGTGTGGTGCCTAGACTCACTGCAAGTTGTTGTTTAGTAAAGAGCTCTGTTTTGCAGGTCTGGAGGCGACCAGTATACCTTTCTGGAAGCAGCGCCGTGCCCTGTCGACCATAGGACGGGTGAGAGGCCTGTGTGGGCAAGAGGACTGTGTTATCTGTGCTGCCTACTTTGGCTCTGTTTAAGACATACTATACTGGGCGCAGGCTGACATAAGCCCGTTGTGTTTGATTTTGTAGTGTGTTCAACTTGTGGAAAATAAAGAGGCACCAGTCCGATATATATATATATATATATATATATATATATATATATATATATACACATATATTGTAGGGGGTAAGCACAAAGGCAGGCACGTGAGCAGCTAGTCAGTTCCATAAAATAAAGGTTTATTGTTGGACGTCCATAAACTTGCAACACAAACTACAACTTCTCTTCAGTAAATAAATCCACAGTGGCAAATAGCAACTCCTTACTTCGGACAGGAAGATCAACAAAAATAAATGTGGAATCTCACCGACTAGTAGCTCAGGTCCTCAGGCCTACACAGCCTCGCAGTCTGGCAGTACACATCTTCTGATTTTGGGTCCAGAAGCACACCTCCAGACTTCCTGCACCAGCTGCCTTTTATTTGGCTGGTAAGACCTGGGCTGGAGTATTGGAGCAACTGTCCCACCAATGTTCTTCCATAAAAACCAGACCCAGACTACTATTAAGGAAAACTTGCTCAGCAGCAATACTTGTTGCTGGCATCATACTACTGGGTTTTTTATATCACAGAAGCCAGCCACCTCAGTGATACATACCTCCCGTCTATGATGGTACCTCTGACCCTCCTACATACCTCCCTCCCCCCTCTGCCCAAAGCTGAGGGGTTGGGCACCTTCTGCCACCATACATTGCACCCTCGAAAGGGCTTCTGCATTTCCATGCATTTTGCCTGGCCTGTGTTCCACCGAGAACCTGAAATCCTGCAAGGCTAAGAACCACTGAGTTATCCGAGCATTGTTCCCCTTTCTCTTCCACATCCATTTCAAGGGAGAGCGGTTCGATATTAACTTGAACTTCCTCCCTAACAGGTAGTATCGCAGGGAGTCTAAGGCCCACTTGATCGCTAGACACTCCTTTTCTATTATGGAATAATTCTTCTCGTAGGTGGAAATTTTTCTAGCAGAGGTTGCTTACACAGGGCTAACTTCAGCTCTTGAAAAGCTCGCTCAACTTCCGGGGACCACTTCACCATGGCCGATTTTGCGCCTTTAGTAAGGTCAGTCAGGGGCACTGCAATTTCTGCAAAGTTAGGGACAAATCTCTTATAGTAGCCAACGATCCTTAGGAATGCCCTGACCTGCTTTTTGGTAAGAGGACGTGGCCAGTTCTGGATGGCCTCTACCTTGTTTATTTGTGGCTTGATTTCGCCCTTTCCTACTATATACCTCAGGTACCTGGCTTCCTCCATCCCCATGGCGCACTTGCTGGGGTTTACCATAAACCCAGCCTCCTTTAATGCATTCAGGACTGCTCGGACCTTGTGCAGATGACTCTCCCAGTTTCGGCTATAGATGACTATGTCATCTAGATAGGCCGCTGCATACTTCCTGTGGGGACGTAAAATACGGTCCGTGGCCCTTTGGAAGGTGGCAGGTGCTCCCTGCAACCCAAAAGGCATGCGGATGTACTGGTACGACCCTTCGGGTGTGGAGAAAGCCGTCGTTTCCCTGGCTTCGTTGGATTAGGGGATTTGCCGGTACCCCTTCGTGAGGTCCAAGGTGGTGATGTACCTGGCCGGTCCTAATCTCTCAATTAGTTAATCTACCTGAGGCATGGGGTAGGCATCGAACTTTTTTGAGCTTGTGGAAGTCGTTGCAAAACTTCCATTCCCCATTCGATTTTGGAACTAGCACTATTGGGCTCGACCACCCACTCTTGGACTCCTCTATCACCCCCAAGTGTACCATCCTTTTGACCTCCTGGGCCACTATTTCTCAACGGGCTTCAGGGATCCTGTAGGGCTTTACCTGAACATGCAGCTCGATAAGGACCCCATGCTCGATACCTTTTACAAGACCAGGCAACTCGGAAAACAGGTCCTTATTACGTTGCAGAATTACCTTACACTGCTGCTTCTGGGACGTGGACAGGGTCTCGGCAATTTTAACCACTTCAACACTGGACTCTGGTTGGGTACCCAGACAGGGGGTTGCGGGAGGCTCTCTGTCCTTCCAAGGTTTTAGCAGATTCACATGGTATATCTGCAGGAGCTTTCTCTTACTGGGTTGGTGTATTCTGTAGTTAACATTACCCACTTTTTCAACCACCTCACACGGGCCCTGCCACCTGGCCAGGAATTTGCTTTCCACTGTTGGCACTAGAACAAGCATCCGATCTCCCAGTTTGAACTCTCTAAGTCTTGTAGACCGATTGTAAACCCGGGCTTGCTCTTCCTGGGCCTGCAGGAGATGCTCCTTTACTATGGGCATCACATTGATTATTCTTTCCTGCACCTTGGCCACATGTTCTATAACATTTTTATAGGGAGTGGTTTCACTCTCCCAGGTCTCCTTTGCGATATCAAGCAAGCCCCTAAGGGTTGCCGACCATATAATAGTTCAAAGGGGTAGAACCCGGTGGAGGCTTGGGGAACTTCCCTGATAGAAAACAAAAGGTAGGGCAACAAGCAGTCCCAATCCCGACCGTCCCTCTCCACCACCTTTCTCAGCATAGCTTTTAAGGTTTTGTTAAACCTCTCCACCAACCCGTCTGTTTGGGTGCGATATACTGAGGTGCGCAATAGTTTAACTTTCAGGATCTTGCACAGATCATTCATCACTCTGGACATAAATGGTGCCACTTGGTCCATCAGGATTTCTTTTGGTACACCCACTCTAGAAAAGATAAAGAACAATTCTCGGGCAAAGAATTTGGACGAGGTGTTTCTTAAGGGTACTGCTTCTGGGTATTTGTTTGCGTAGTCAACGACGTCCAAAATGTATTGGTGGTCTCTCGCTGACTTCATCAGAGGCCACACCAAGTCCATTGCAATCTGTTCAAACGGAACTTCAATTATGGGTAACTGTACTAAGGAGCTACGAAAATGTGCAAGCGGAGAGGTAACCTGGCACAGGACTGACAAAAATCCCTGATTTCCCTAAAACAGCATGGCCAGATAAACCTCTGTAGCACCCAATCCTGGGTTTTATCAGCCCCTAGATGACCACCCAACACGTGAGAGTTTGCAAGGTCTAACACTACACGTCTGTAGGGTCCAGACACCAGTAGCTACTCGATAATCTCATCCCTCCACTAGGTCACTCTGTATAACAGCTCATTGTTCATCGCAAAATGGGGGAACCGCTCATCTGCCCCTTACTCTTGGGGAACCCCATTTAGCACGGTTACATTGGCTAGTGCACCTTTCAAAGTTGGATCCCTGATCTGGGCAGTTTCAAAGTTATCCCGGGATACTTCTAACTCAGGGATGTTGGTTTCAGGGGGGACTCTTCCTCTTCATCCCATACCAACACTTTAAAAGGAAACTCACTTGGCACTTCTGTACCCACATCGTATGTCACTTCCTGGCACTCTGGGCAGTTTGGCGGCTCAGATCTTGCCCTTAGATCCCAGAATAAGGGGAAATCCCGCCCAATAAAGACAGTGTGCATCATATTGTCCACCACACCCACACTGTGAGACACAGTAGTACAGTCTGTGCCGATGGTCACCTGGCCATGGGGTAACGCTTTGTGTTTCTGTGGATACAGATTACCCCCAACCGCACCCAGGGACTAGCAGATGTGGGAGTGTGACCCTTACCAGGGTCACCAAACTCTGACACATGGCACACCTGTGGTCATTCCCCAGGGCTGGGTATAGCGCTGGACCACTTGGACCAAAGATCTGCACATGTTCGCAATGAAATTAAGTTGGAAAAAATTATTTGCAATAAAAAATAAAAGAGAATGCTCCGAACTTGGCATTCCGCAGGATATGCTGTGGGATGTGAGACTTCTGTTCGGATTGGCAGACATTCCCCAAAACGAAGTTGGCAAAGGTCCCTTTACCAATCTGAAAGCAAAGAACAAAAATATGCCTCCAATTAACGAGGTTCCTGTGTGGACGTGTTTATGGGTCTGGTCCTGAAAGATCTGGCGGATCTACAGGGGTCAAAATGGAAAAAAAATTTGAGATCAGAACATCTGGCACTGCAAAACTTGTCCAAAAATCAAAGAATTTGATTTTCTGTACTCACGCGCATCACAAGTGGCTACATTTTATGCCCTTCCGAAAATACATAAGGGGGTTTCCCCCCTAAAAGGCTGTCCCATAGTCTCAGGGATTAATTCCCTTTGTCAGAACTGTGGTATTTATGTAGACAAGACCTTGGCACCCTTTGTTGAAGCTCTACCATCTTTTACTAGGGATACCACAGACCTTCTAAAACGTATAGAGTGTTTGTCGATTGGCCAAGAGACATGGTTAGCCAGCATTGATGTGGAATCGCTCTACACCTCGATTCCTCATTCATCCGGTTTGGAAGCTGTAAAGTTCTTTCTCTCTACTAGGGGTATACAATTAAAGGCCCATAGCAATTTTGTGGTAGACCTTCTGCTTTTTACCCTCACTAGGAACTATTTCCTCTTTGACGGTGGGGTCTTCCACCAGTTACGAGGTACAGCAATGGGAAGCGCCTGTGCACCAGCGTATGCTAACCTGTACCTCGGCTGGTGCGAGACCTCCATTGTTTTTGGTTATTCCCCTCCCACTTTTTCTGAGCATATAGCCCTGTGGGCTCGTTATATCGACAACATTTTCATAATCTGGAATGGCTCCCAGGAACAATTTGCAGAATGTGTCCAACAACTTAATGTGAATACGTTTAATCTGAGATTCACTTACAAGATAGCACATGACTCTTTACCTTTTTTTGACGTCCGTATCTTTAGAAATCAAGAGGGATCTTTGTCTACTACCATCTATCGAAAGCCTACGGCCACAAACTCTCTTTTACGCTGGGAGAGTTGCCATCCTTTCCCCCTTAAGAAGGGTATCCCACGTGGACAATTTCTGCAGTTGAGGCGCAATTGTTTATCTATTGACGATTTCAAAAAAGAGGCAGCCGATCTGAGAACGCGTTTCCTAGTCAAGGACTATCCTGACTATGTTCTGAGACAGGCCTATCAGAATGCCCTTAAAAAAGACTGTGTCCAACTTCTAACACCGAAACCTGTCTTAGATTCTGATTCAGATAACACAATACGAATCATAGGGACCTTCGACAATGCAGCCCCCTTGTTCCGACAGTCCTTGAGAAAACATTGGCACATTTTAAGAATGGACCCTGACCTCAGGGACTGTATAGATGTATCACCATCAATCTCTTACCGGTGGGGTAGAAATCTGAGAGACCATTTGGTTAATAGTCATTTTGTTGCCCCTAAAAAAGAAATGGGGCTGTCTAGGCCAAAGGGTTCCTTCAAATGTAGTAACTGCTCCGTCTGTGATTTCATGGAAAAGACAACTGAATTTTCTGACGGCAGTGGCACTAAAACGTTCCACATTAATCAGTTTATTAATTGTAAATCATCCTTTGTTGTCTATTTGGTGACATGCACCTCTGGACTAAGATACGTGGGCAAAACCACGAGAGAATTATGCCGTAGAATCGGGGAGCATTTGGGAGATGTTCGCTACCAAAGGGATACACCTATTGCCAGGCATGTGCATTCCACCCATAATGGTAACCCTAAGTGTCTTAAATGGAGAGGTATAGATTGTATTGTTCCTACTCTTAAGTCTTAATGATCAATTGGATTTCAGCAGCTATTTTTAGGACTTGCCTCAAATATATTGTACCGGTGTAAATATATTCTGGGATCTCTATATACCGAGTATACTCAAGTATCTTATTAGGTACTGTTCCATATAGTCAGGTACATCTACTGTTCCAAAAATATATCCAGGGATATTTATATACTGAGTCTCTTTAAGTACCACATTAGGTTGTATACACCCTTATACATCTGTGTACACTTAAACATCATATATATTTATCTATCAATCTATCATAATATTATGTATATACACATTTTGGCCTTTAGCTAGGTATATATACAGTTGATTGCCTGTTTTCCTGCCTTTAAATGTCGCCTTCCTATGCCTTTTAACAGTGTTTCATTAGCCAACGCTATAAGTAGTTACCAGCCGCGGTCGCACCATACTACGTCACGGAGGCGCCGCTTAGCGCGCGCATAAATTCTATGCTCATTGCCGCTTTCGGCGTCTCTGATACTGACAGCCGAAGCTGCGCTGCCTTTACAGGGCGGAAGACGGACTTCACCATGAGATCTAGTAAGTCTATACATAGTGGCTCATTATCTACAAGCGAGTATTGTGCTGCAGAGTAACTTAATGTGACTTTTCTCTTTCTTTTAACAGCCAGGTGATTGTTTGTTTGTACGGACTGCCGAATTGTATCATATAGGTGGTATGTAAGATGCAAAAATCTACACCTCTGTTAATGTATTCAGCTCTGAGTAATTCTTAGGGCATTACAGGTACCCTCTGTCACGATCTTCAAATTCCTCTGCCTCCTGCCTGCATGCAATTGTGTGTTTGATCCTGGCGGTTGGAATTTGCTAATTCTATTCAGTGCTGCAATAGTTAACACCTCAAACTGGGCTGGGCCAGGTGCAGCCCTTCCCAAATCTGTGACTCCTATAAAAGACGTTTCCCTCCCCAACGTTGGGCCTGAGGTATTGGTGTTGCAGGGCCGAGGCCTGCTTCCCTGCCTCAAGCCACTTGTATCCCGTCCTTGCTGCGTCCCTCGGAAATTCCTGCGTTTGTTCCTGTATTCCTGATCCGTGCCTCCTGGAGGATTCCTGTATTCCTGATCCGTGCCAGCTGGAGGAGTCCCGTATTCCTGATCCGTGCCTCCTGGAGGATTCCTGTATTCCTGATCCGTGCCACCTGGAGGGTCCCAGTGTTCCTGAGCCGTGCCGCCTGGAGGGTCCCAGTGTTCCTGAGCCGTGCCACCTGGAGGGTCCCAGTGTTCCTGAGCTGTGCCGCCTGGAGGTTTCCAGAATTCCTGATCCTTGCCTCCTGGAGGATGCCCGTATTCCTGAGCCGTGCCACCTGGAGGGTCCCAGGTTCCCTGAGCGTCCCGGGCTGGGGGGGTCCCAGTGTTCCTGAGCCGTGCCACCTGGAGGGTCCCAGTGTTCCTGAGCCGTGCCGCCTGGAGGGTCCCAGTGTTCCTGAGCCGTGCCACCTGGAGGGTCCCAGTGTTCCTGAGCCGTGCCGCCTGGAGGGTCCCAGCGTTCCTGAGCCGTGTCGCTCGGAAGGTTTCCGAGTTCCTGAACTGTCCCTCCTGGTTGTGACCGGAGGCCTTACTTCCCTGGGCCGCGGTAGGTGGAGCCTGCCTCCCCCGGGGTCCCAAGGATCACCTTCCCTCCGACGTTTCAAGTGTCTATCTATGCCTCTTGTACCATGTCTGTTCAAATAAAGCCTTGAAACGTTACACCCTCATTAGTATGATTGATACCCGTTGCTATTTTTAGGACTGATTTTTGCCATAGATTTTCTCCATGGTCCTATCAACCTATTTATATTTCTCCAATTGTCCCCTGAGGAAACCAATGAAGTATCTAATGGATGGTTGAAACATGTTAGAACGGGACCGATGCTAGGAATCATTCTTTTGGGATAGGATTAATCTCATTTACCGCTTAGTGTCCCGTATCTTAGGGTCAGGTTGCGGACGGGAACGCCCTTATCAGGGCGATTATCCTGTGTCTTTTCCTTTGTTAGGATAGGGTATATTAGTGTAGTAGGGATATCTTTAGATTTTTTGTCTGTTCTCCCATATGTTTAAGAAAAATAGTAGTAAGCATTTTTTAATATTTTACGGATTAAAAGTTATGTTTTAGGACCAACTTTTCCTCTTCTATAGCATTTTTTGTAGTATACTTTGGTCAAGAGGTTCTGTTCTTTGTGTATATTAAGCTAAGACTTTTTGGGTTTATTTACTCTTCATCCCATACCAACACTTTAAAAGGAAACTCACTTGGCACTTCTGTACCCACATCGTCTGCCACTTCCTGGCACCCTGGGCAGTTTGGCGGCTCAGATCTTGCCCATAGATCCCAGAAAAAGGGGAAATCCCACCCAATAAAGACAGTGTGCATCAAATTGTCCACCACACCCACACTGTGGGACACAGTAGTCCAGTCTGTGCCAATGGTCACCTGTGCAATGGGGTAATGCTTTGTGTTTCTGTGGATACAGATTACCCCCACCTGCACCCAGGGACTAGCAGATGTGGGAATGTGACCCTTACCAGGGTCACCAAATTCTCTAAGTCTAGGAGTCCCGACACTTTAGTGCCATTTACTGACACATGGGACAATACACTACGTCGAAATCCCTAAAGAAGCATTTATGCTATCTATCATACATGAAAAAACTTTGAGACTCTCGGTTCACATATCATGATCAGAAACATGTTTAAGCTGCCCACGACTTAAAAGTGGTCTCAAATCGGGCAGTCCTATCCTATCTTTACCTCTCAATCGAGCCAATCAGGCCTCTCCACTGGGTCAGTGAGAGGCCTGATTGGCTCGATTGAGAGGTAAAGATAGGATTAGGATGACTCCGATTTGAGACCACGTTGAAGTCGTGGGCAGCTTAAACATGTTCTGATCATGATATGTGAACCGAGAGTCTCAAAGTTTTTTCATGTATTTACTTACACATGGCAAAACTGTGGTCCTTCCCCAGCGCTGGGTATATCGCTTAATGCAGGATGCGCAAACCAGGAACAGCGTCAGCCCATAGCGCACTTCATAGGCTCCGTGACCTCTGGACACCAGGCGGCAATGGGACCTGGGACCTAAAATTTCCAACAAATGGTCTCACGGCCAGGGCCCCTTGAACTGGGTTCAGACCCCATTTTGGCCTGAGGACGTCCCTCCAGAGTGGACATGGACCCCTTCTTTGCTCTGTCAGCTCCACTCCTGCCACCCCAGTAAGGTGCCCTCAGTCCCCCTGAGTCATTCAGAGAGTGTTCCACCGCCACATATCTCTCCACTCGCACCACAAGGTCATGAAGATTCTGGGGGTCCCCTGTGCCAACCAGCATTGTACAGACTTAGGGAGTGCATGCACAAAGCGGTCCATCACGACTAGCTCGACCATTTGAGTAGGGGTACAGGTCTCAGGTTGTAACCACTTTTGGACCAGGTGGAACAGATCAAACATCTTGGACTGGGGCAGCTTTTCCTTGCTGTATCCCCAGAGAAGCACCTGTTGTGCCCGGACTGCCAACGTCACTCCCAGTCGCGCCAGAATTTCAGCCTTTAACTTACTGTACTCCTTGGCATCTTGCAGGGTCAGATCATAATAGGCCTTCTGTGGTTCTCCCAAGAGGTAAGGGGCTAAGACCTCGGCCCACTGCTCTGGTGGTAGTTTCTACCAGACCGCTACCTCTCGAACACCATCAGGAAGGACTCAACATCATCCGTTAGGGTAAGTTTCTGGAGCGCCTCCCTTAAAGAACTCATCGAGTTGTGGCTCTCTCTGGTCATTGGGGTGGCCACCATCTCTCCGGATCTTATGGACTCAGACAGCACTGCCATCTGCTGTACCAGGAGTTTGTTGGTCTCCTTTTGAGCTCACAGTCTCCGTGTGGGCTTGCTGCTGCTGTGCATGGGCCTGGATCAGGTGCTTAACGAGCTCCTCCATGCTGTCCGTATGACTTTTTAACCCTGCAGCTGCCTTGACCCAGGACATGCAGTTGTACTCTCAGGGATGGTTGCCCACATCCGAGACACCAATTTGTAGGGGTCAGCACAAAGGCAGGCACGTGAGCAGGTAGTCAGTTCACATAAAATAAAGGTTTATTGGACGTCCATAAACTTGCAACACAAAATACAGCTTATCTTCAGCAAATAAATCCACAGTGGCAAATAACTCCTTTTTTCAGGCAGGAAGATCAACAAACATAAATGGGGAGTCTCACCGACAAGTAGCTCAGGTCCTCAGGCCTACACAGTCTCACAGTCTGGCAGCACATAGCTTCTGATTTTAGGTCCAGAAGCACACCTCCTGATTAGTGTTGAGCGATTACGTTGGCCATCGACATCGGTCGATGGTCGATAGTCGACCATCATTTGACAAGATAGTCGATGGTCGATAGTAGATTATGATCGATGACCATTAAAGTCTATGGGGAGAGCAACAAACACCTTCATTCTTACACCCAAACAGGGCTGGAGAAGCTGGGAATTAACATCCACAACAGTCAAATGGATACGTGTACATCTTAGGCAACACACTTAGGTTATAAAAGCCACAGAAAAAAAATCACAGACCATTCACTATCCCTGTCTTGCACCACAGCATGAGCCTTTTAAAACCCGCATGACCCACAAATTAAAAAAGTGCCAGAAGGCAGTATGATTAGAACCAATTTTACTTGGACTGGACATTGAATATCCCTTCCTGGAACGCAGCATGAGCCCCAAACCTGCATGAACCCCAGATTTAAAAGTGCCGGAAAAAAGGAGTCTTTTAACCACCCTTTTAGGGTTTTACTGGACATAGACTTTCCCCGTCCTGGGCCACAGCATGAGCCCCAAACCTGCATGGGCTCCAGATTAAAAAATGCCGGAAAAAGGAATCTTTCAACCCCATTTTAGTTTCACTGGACTATACTGTCCTTGTCCTGGGTAGCGCTTGCCCCTCCGTATGAGTGCGGACCAATTGAGCTTCACTTGGAAATACTGATGGTTAACGCTCCCGTTCCCCCCAGGTGCCCTTTTTTCTTGGCATTCTTTTTCTCCTTTTAAATCAACGTGCTGGAGGAAATTCTCTCTGTACTTTGTTCTCTGTCCCTGCTCCATACTCCCTGTCCTCTGATATAACCTACATCTGGTCAAGTTTTCCAGTACCTCCTTGTACAATTCAGGGAATTTTTTTACCACTTTTTTGTACATCCCAATTTTTTTTGTGTTTAATTCTAAAAAAATACATTTTTAAAATGGGGATGGAATCCCACCAGTCTTTGTTTCTTTTTTTTTAAATTTGTTTTAAAATGGGTTGTTAAAATACAGGGATTGATAGTTTTTTAAAATTTTGCAAAAAAAAAGTCATTTTGCAATTTGTGTATTAAAAGTGTCTACCTTTTTCCTGTTTCTGACAGCACCTCACCCTTGAGCCACTCTTGACAATTGTGAAAAACTGATGTATGTTATAAAACAACATTTTTTTTATAATAGGTGTAGTTGCTGCATGTCACGCAAAATGGCCCCCCCAAAATTTTAAAAATGACCCATGAGCAAAATTTGGACAAATTTTGAAGAACCAAAAGTTTTTGAAAAAAATTTTTTTTTTAATATGACTGTAGTATAGCTGCATGTCACAGCAAAATGCCCCCCAAAAATTCAAAGATGACCCTTTAGCCTTTGGTAATTTTGAAGAAAAAAAGTCTGTTAGAAAACATTTTTTTTATAAATTGGGCTCCAGTTGTGCATTCCAACAAAAAGCCCCCCAAAATTCAAAGCATGGATCCTTTTAGCCAAATTTGGGGCAAATTGTGAGAACAAATGTCTGTTAGAAAAAAAAATTTTTTTTTTTTAAATTTGGACCTGTTTGTTTGCTGCATTTTAAAGAAACATGCCCAAAAAAATTTTATAAAAAAGAATTTCGCCCCGTTAAAAAAATTTTGAGGGGAAATGCACTTGAAACCACTTTTTTGTTCCAAAGGACCCCCTGTTTATTGCTGTATCTCCAGCAAAATACCCCCCAAAAAATTTAAATATGATTTTTCAGCCAAAATATTAAAAATTGTAGGGAGAAATTTCCATTAAAAGCCCCCATTTTGTTCCCAAAGGACTTGATTATTGCGTATTCACACAACATGACCCCAAAAATTATAAATATAACTTCTCCCACTATTAAAAATTGTGGGAGAAAAAACCCCTTAAAAACCCTTTCGTTCCAAAGGACATAATTATAGCTGTATCTCCGCAAATGCCTCAAAACCCTTTCAATGCGAAAATTTAAATATAAAGTGAGTAAATGGAAACGGGTTGCATGAAACCTTGCTGTCTTTTAAACAG
>JAODAL010040571.1:0-36767 GCA_025379985.1 Phyllomedusa bahiana
CATTATAAAACCAAAAAGAGTTCTAAAAGAATTCATTCTCAGGCATACCATGCAGTTCATTTTAAACCCCAAATAAGTAGAACTTTAAAAGGGTTGTCTCGCTACATTGTTTCATCTTACCTCGGGCCCTTTTTTTTTGGTTTCATTTTAAATTTGGGGGGGACATTTATTGGCTTGTATAGTGCAGTTAAGCCAGATCTGTACTATAGTGACCGCTCTGGAGCCTATCAGGAAGATCAAAGGGGTCTGTACATAGGACCTGAGGGCTATGCAGCCCATACAAGGGGGTTATCTCAATGGGGAGACACTGTTAAGGGAAAATATTGCAAAATGACTTGTTTTTGAAAATCTTTAAATAAAAAGCAATCTTGTAGTGAGAGAACCCCTTTAAAACAAGGGGGGGCAAAAAAAATCTCCCAAACACAGAAAATGCCCAAAAATAAAAAGAAAGGGGGACATAAGGGTTTGTTCCACGGGTTTTTCCCCCCGGGTTTTACAAGCGTTTTTAGGATCAGTCTTGGGGGCCCGCTCGGTCGGCCCCCAAATGGATTAACAATTAGCATGAGTTTACTGTCCTATGACGAACAGCTCAATTCTTTGCAAGACAGACCCATGCGCTTTTAAACACGCGCGCACCCCTAATCACTGTAATTGTTTAAACGTCTTGGAACCGACAGGCGGACCCCAAGACTGATCCAAAAAAATTTTGTAACATGGAGTGTAAACACCGTGTGAACAAGCCCTAAGCAAAAAAAAAAAAAAAAATAAATAAATAAAATATCAACAGAATTATATTATATTAACAGGTATCCCTACAGGTGGGAGAAGTAATTAACAATATAAGTGTATAAATTCCCCCCATCAGTGCAACTGGTAACATCATGTAACCTTTTAAAATCATCGAATCATCGATGAGGGGAACAAAAAATAGCTAAAGTAATTGGAAAGAATTACCCATGGTAGTAATCTCCACACATGGCAGAACCTGACTCTTCACCTATGCTTCCTCTTGTATTTTTATTCAGTAATAAAATTCTGTTCCTATTTTTCATATGGCATATAGTCCTCTCTTTATTTTAGTTGTACCTTTCACACTTTGTGGAACTGACAGTATCGGCCATGTACCGTCGCGGTTTCCACCAGTCTTGTAGTTTGCATGGAGTGGTAGCACACAAGATCACAGCTTTATTCCAGCTCTTCCTCGGTGTGGTTGTAGTCAAAGCATCCTGGGCTGCAATAACAGTTGACAGGTGCCAGAAGGTGGTTGACGCCATGCAACATCGTTGTGAAGCAGTTCGAAAAAAGGGTTATACAAATAAATCTTAGGTGACTGATTCACAGGAATGCTAAATCCTAAAAAGGAGAACATATCTTGAGTTTGTAAAGACAAATGCGGACACTGCTGTTTTTTTTTGTGTATTTTTTGGGAACAGCCCAATAATCCTACAGTATTAGCAGTGTGTTTAAAACATGAGCCCAGCACAAAGGGCAACACGTATGAAGGAAGTGAATAGCCGAGTCTCATTTTCAGTGTATAATGCGCCTGATGTATGAAAGTGGTTTTTGTGCTTTCATAAATGGTCTAAAGTTCAACATGTCTCGTCTATGTGTTTGGCGTTTTACGAAACTTAGGCGCATAACGTGTATTAAGGTTATAGATAGGCTGGAAATAAGAGAAGTCATTAGAATAGCATGTCGGTGAAACTATGGGAGTGATCCTGCTTGGTGGACCAAAGGTCCCCAAAACCTGGGCTTCTGGCTCTTGCTGTATGCAGAATAAAGGGTGAGAGCAAAAAAAAAATTTTAAAAAATTTTAAAGTATAAAAAACTTAAATATAAAAAATCTGAAAAACATCATCAATGGGTTTTTTAATGTAAAATTTTTTTTAGATTCTATTTAAATACATTTTATAGGGTATTTTTATATTTTTTGGAAATTATATATTTTAATTTTAAAAATCATATTTTCATTAAATTTAAATAATTCATTTTTAACAGTTTTTATAATTTTAAAAATTTAAATTTTTTTTACTTTTTACTGGTGTAAGTTGAGAAAATTACATTTTTTGCCCCTTACGGCAAATCTCTCCACTGGAAATCCTCAGCCTCAGGCGACCCCTTGAAAAGATCTGCCTGCGGAGCAGTTTTGCCCCTATTTTGCCGAACCCCATTCATATATGTGTCTAATATTCCAGGTGGGGTACCCCCTCCATTCCCCCCAGAACGCCACCTCATGTTGGGCATTAGAAAGGTCGAGTCTTTTCAACAATGCGCCCCAAACATTCATTAGGCCATTGACTCGTAGCCGGCTCAGTTTTGGTGCACTGTACGCCAGAAAAAAGGGGTTTAACAACCCTTTCATCATGCACCCAAAATCTTTATAATAGTTTTTTATTTCCCCCATTGGGAAAAATTTCAGATGTTTTTTTAAATCAAAACATGTGAAAATGTATTTAATTGTTTAACTACTTCCAGAAAAAAAAAAACTTCGCGCGTTCCCCCGCACAGGGACAAAACCCGGGCGGTTTGCCCGCCGGTTTTTGGTTTTGTTTTGGGGCCGCTCCCCGGCGGGGGGGGGGGCTTTTCCCCCGCAAGGGGCGGAGAACAGCCCTCCCCCTTTACATTGGGTAGCACAAAATCTTTCCGGAAACCAGCGGAAGATTTTTTACTAGCACAATGTTTTGTGGCCGGACCGCGGGTGGAAAACTCGTGCAGTGGGGTTTTCTATAGAGCACAAATGTGCTAATTTTCGGCCGGTTTTTCAAGCGGCCTGAAAAACCGCAAACCGGCCAAAAACCCGTGCCGGGGGGACATGCACATAGGCTGTTCCACAAATTAAGCAGTGACTTTACAAACGCAATTTGTTGTTTTTTTTTTGGTTTGGGGTGGGGGGGGGTAGGGTAGTGGGGTAGAACTCCTGTGAATCAGTACCTAATATTTAGTTGTATAACCACCGTTTTTTTTATAACTGCTTCACATCTATGTTGCATAGAGTCCACCAACTTCTGTCACCTGTTATTCCAGCCCACGATGCTTTGACTATATTCCACAATTTATGCATTTGATTAGCTATGAGCCTCAAAACTGGCATTTTTAATGTCACCACCACCACCCCCCCCCCCCCCC
This sequence comes from Phyllomedusa bahiana, assembly GCA_025379985.1. Taxonomy (NCBI): domain Eukaryota; kingdom Metazoa; phylum Chordata; class Amphibia; order Anura; family Hylidae; genus Phyllomedusa; species Phyllomedusa bahiana. The sequence goes on from JAODAL010040571.1 coordinate 3,127, forward strand.
CCCGCCCCCCCCCAAATGTTCTGTCAGATTAAGGTCCGGGGATTAGGCTGGCCACTCGTACCCACAATTTTGATGGATTGGAACCAAGATTTTGCTCATTTACTGATGTGTTTATGGTCATTGTCTTGTTGAAACACCCATTTCAAAGGCATTTCCTCCTCAGCTTAAGGCAACATGAACTTTTCAAGTATTTTGATAATGAGCAAGCAGGTCCATGATCCACTGTATACACAAACGGGAAATAAGTCCCGGTACCGATAGTAATTATAACCATGCCCCATATCCATGATGCTTGCACCACCAAGGCTTCACAGTCTTCATAGTGTACTTTGGCTTGAATTCAGAGTTGGGGTTCGTCTGATAAACTGTCTGCGGCCCTTGGACCCAATAAGAACCATTTTACTTTCATCAGTCCACACAATGTTTCTCCATTTCTCTTTTTGCCAGTTGATATGTTCTTTGGCAAATTGTATCCGCTTCCACACACGTCTTTTTTGTAACAGTGAGGCCATGTCTCCAGGGCGCGGTTTTTCAGCCGGTCCTCGGTTTTGAAAACCGGCTGCAAACCGGCTGAAAAACTTTTACACGGACCCTTATGGAAAATCCGTGCGTCAGTCCCCACTGCACGGATTTTCCACCTGGCGGTTTTTCAGACCATCGGCGGTCCGAACAACATAGAACATGTTCATTCTTCTGACCGGTTTTCGGACGGAATATGAACAGGTCTATGTAAAGGGGAGGACTTTTCTCTGCTAACCGTGGAGAAAAGTCATCCCCTGGCGGCCGTGTGCATGGCCCAAAAACAGTAAAAATACTGGTCGGATAAGCCGACCAATATTTGTCCTGTGCTGTATGAACGGCCCCTGAGACTTTGCGGGGACATCTTGCTGATAAGTTAGCATCACACAGTCGTCTTCCAATGGGTCATCGTGTCACGACAGCTTATTTTGGTGCTGATTCAGCCATTTTTGAGCGCCGTATTTGCGCTCCAATATAGCTGAAATCAGTCCCAGGCATTGCGGTAATCCATAGTTCTCATAGAGAACTATGGATCATCGTCTCCTCACCCCGCTCGGTCGAATCCGTCGAGCGGGGAGAAAAGTGACATTGTGAATAATATTAACAGCGTATACGCACTGGGAATAAAATGCATGACTATGGGCTGGCGATCTGCCCGACCCCTCGGGTAGCCGCTGCAAACGGCGACCCGTCGTAATTGCAGGGCGAAATCCGTCCCCACAATTAAATCGGCAATATAGCCTGTGAACATGCTAACTGTACTCACTAGTTAACTTGAACTGTCCTTGATCCTCCTGGAGCTGAACATTGGCTGAAGCCCTTTTGCATTCTGGCTAGTGTTCAACCATTCAAAATGGTCGTCTTCCATTTTTTTTTTTTTTCCCACTATCTCTCTGGTTGTGCTTTACATTTTTAACCCTTTAAGGACCCAGCCTGATTTGACCTCCTGACACAGCCCTATTTTTGAAAATCTGACATGTGGGTCCAATTTTTTATGTGAGAATAACTTTTTGACACTTTTTACCTATCCAGATAAGTGATTTAGAGATTGTTTTTCCTCGTGACACATTGTGCCTTTAAAGTTAGTAAAATTTTTATCCATACAATCCTTGTTTGTTTTGTGAAAAATATCAAAATTACATGAAAATTTTGGAGAAACTTGCGATTTTACGAAAGTTTCAAAAAATTTCTGCGTGCAAGACAATAATTATTCACCACAAAAATAGTTTTATAACTCAGCATCTACCATATTCCACTATAGGTTTGGCATCATTTTTTTAAATGTCTTTTTTATTTTTTTTTTTTTTAACGACATTAAGGCTTAAAATTTAGTAGTAATTTTCGTACCACATTTTCAAGAAAATTTGCAATATACAATTTTTTAGGGACCAGTCCATTTTCTGATGTGGCTTGTGGGTCCGCATGTTTAAGATACCCCCATAAGGAGACGGCCATTATTCACTGGAATACGGTAAATGTACAAGGTAACATGCAACTTAATATCGATTCCCCCAGTCTTGCCGTTTTTAGAGATATTCCATATGTGGCCCTAGTGCAATATTTTGGCTCAACCATAAGCCCCCAGAAAGGAGGAGCAACCTACTGGACTCCTGGGGTACTCATTTTCAATACGAATTTATTTATACGCCATTTCAGGTTTGGGGACACCCTAAGGTTCCCTAAAACTTAATAAAACACGCCCCTAAATAGACCACGATAATGGTAAACCTACACCCCATTCAAGGAATATATCCAGGGGGTGCAAATGAGTATAAAGTACCACACAGGTGAATTCCACAAATTTTTTTTTTTAGGCTAAGCTGTGATATTAAAAAAAAATTTTTTTCCATATATTCTGCAATTTTAGATTACATGATTTATATATACAAGGAATCCTGGAAAAAAGAACCCTACAAACTTTGTTAAGCAATTTCTTTCCAAGTTCGCCAATACGCCTACATTTGTGTGAAAAACTGCCTTTGGGCGCATTGCAGTGACGTATAATGGAGGAGCGCTACTTGGCTTTTGGAACGCAGATATTAGGATTGGGCGAGGCCATGTCGCATTTTCAAAGCCCCCAAAGTAGCAGAACGGCCGAAACCTTCCAAATGCAGCCCCATTTTGGATTCACAACTTCCAACAGGATCTCCTCTACTGGAAGTATTCTGCATTTTAGGCACACAGGTGTTCCATAGTTTTTTTTTTTTAAGCATTGGGCAATGAAAATGTGGGGAAAAATGCAGTTCGGGTCATATGTTTTTTGAGTTTTCAATTTTACAGCATTCGCCGAGCAGTGTAAATGATGTGATAACATTAACTAAGGTGGTCCGTACAATTACAAAGATATAGTATTTTGATATAGTTTTTTACTGTTTTTATTACTTTTACACAGTAGAAAAACGTCTATAAAAAATTGCGTTTTAAGTTGTTCCTATTCTGACAACACAATCCATAACTATTATTTTATTTTGCTGTGTGCAGAGATGTGTATGGGCTTGTTTTTTTGCGGATGAGTTGAAGTTTTTATTGGTACCATTATGGGGTGCATATGATGCTATGTTTCACTTTATATTACAGGTTTTTCTGAGATTTTTGAACAAAATAACAGCACATTCTTTGGTAGTGTTTATCATTTTCTTTTTGTATAGGCGTCACTGTAAGGTATATTATGACATGGTAGCTTTACTCATCGGTCAAACGATTACACCGATACCCAATTTGTATATTTTTTTATTTTTTTAACCTTGCTTTTATACAATAAAAACACTTTTATTCAACCAGGAAAATACGTTTTTGCATCGCCATAGTCTGAGAGCCATAACTTTTAAATTTTTTTCTGTGCTTGGAGCTGTGTAGGGGCTTGTTTTTTTGCGAGATAGTTGACGTTTTTTTATTAGTATCATTTTTTTGGAGGGACAAGCCTTTTGATCGCTTTTAAATCCATTTTTTGTAGGCCCAGGGTGAAGAAAATAACTGCACTCCTAGTAGTGTTTTTTTTATTTTAATTTTTTAACGAGGCTCAGTCCGTGCATTAACCCGTGATAAGTTATCTTTACACTTGGGACTGCTTACGATTATGGCATACCCTATTTATTTAGTTTTTTTTATGTTAAAACACTTTTCTTTTTTTTTAAAGTGTTTTTAGTGTGTAAAACAATATTTATGCATCGCTATCTTCTGAGAGCTATACATTTTTTTTTTTTCCATATACAGCGCTGTTTAAGGGACTCTTTTTTATTGCGGGAGAACTGAACGTTTTAATTGGTAAAACTTTGGGGCGTTTCTAGGAGTTTTTGATCTCTTTTTATTCCATTTTATGTGCTGCGGGATGAACTATAATCTTAATTCTGTGAATTGTTTTTTTTTTTTTTTTTACACTGCGTTCACGCGTACTGGTTTATTTAACATGACAGATTTATAGGGCAAGGTCGTTACGCACGCGGCGATACCAAAATTTGGAACTGTTTAATCTTTCTATTTGTTGATCTTTTTTTGGGCGATTGGCGCGTTTAAAGGGAAAAAGCGGCGTGTACGTATTTATTTTTTTTTTTCTTTCGTGTTTTGGAGTTTTACTTGGTTTTTTTCATTTTTTTTTTTTACTTTTTTCACGTTATTATTATTACATTCCCCAATAGGGATTAGAATGAGAAGATCTTTAGATCACTCATTCACTAGGAAATCAGTGCCATAGCTTTGTGCTATAACTGGATTCCTATGACAACTGTCCAGTCACGATGCGGGACTGCCCACAGGGCATCTGGCCGGCATCGAGACCGTCACAGACCAACCCTGAAGGCATATTCTTTACTTCCCCCGAGCTGTCTGTCAGAACCAGGAGCTGCACGGATCGCCCGAACCGAGCACAGCTACCCCCGACTAAGGACGCAGGAGTGAGCGATCTCCTCCTGCGTCTCCTTAGTTATTGCGACCCGATCGTCGCTGATAAATTTAATGGGTTTAACCACGGCCCCCCGCCCCCCCCGAGCCGAAATCCGGGGAACGGGGCCGACGCAGCGGTATGTCACTGTAATATACAGCTAAACACCCGCCCGATCGCTAGGGCTATCTTCAGGATGTATGCATACAACCAGGTGCGTTAACCCCCCAAACGACCTCTGGACGTTAATGGATACGCCCAAGTCCGTTGAAGGGGTTAAAGCATTGGAGATAATTTTTAGCATGAACAGACCGATCATAGTCAGCACATCCTTTCTAAGTTTCAACCCTCTCCAATCAATCGTTTCATAGTAACGCTTTCTTCTGACCAATGTCTCAAACAACCCATATATCTCAGGCTTTTCAAGGAGAAATGCATGTGCAACTTCAACCCTGTGAAATAAGGGCCACCTATTCCACCGCGTGCTGTTTCCTCACAGAAATGATTGACCCTCATTCATTTGAAACTTCACACTGCTAAATATGAATTTCAATACATATCCATTTTTCAAATATTATTCCATATACACAACTAAAAACATGCAGATCATGAATGTGAGTCTGTTGGGTTTTCTAAGAATCTACTGCACCAATTTGATCACTTGTTTAACGGAGGTAGATATAATTTATAACAAAAACAGTGATTATCTTGTTAGTCCATATTGGAGACTGCTATTATTTTGAACACTAGATTTGAAATAGGGTTATATATGATAGAGGGAGAGAAGCTGAGCCTCTGATATATAGAGGGTATATAGATAGCGGAAAGAAGCAGAGCTCTGATGATTATATAGGGTTATAGATAGAGGAGAGAAGCTGAGGTCTGATATACTAGGGTTATAAGATAGAGGAGATAAGCTGAGCTCTGATGTAAGGATTATCTATAAGGCGCTAAGCTCTGTGAATATATAGGTTGATATTATAGAGAGAGAGAAGCTGATCATGTGAAATATAGGCTTATAGGATAGAGTGGAGAAAGGCTGAGCTCTATGATAAAAGGGGTTATATGATAGAGAGGAGCTGAGCTCTGTGATATATAGGGTTATATGACAGAGGAGAGAAGCTCTGTGATATACAGGTCTATATGTCACAGAGCTCAGCTTCTCTCATCTATCATATAACCCTATATATCACAGAGCTCAGCTTCTCTACCATATACCCCTATATATCACAGAGCTCAGCTTCTCTCCCTCGGTCATATAACCCTATATATCACAGAGCTCAGCTCCTCTACCATATACCCCTATATATCACAGAGCTCAGCTTCTCTCCTCTATCATATAATCCTATATATCACAGAACTCAGCTTCTCTCTTCTACCATATAACCCTATATATCACAGAGCTCAGCTTCTTTCCTCTACCATATAACCCTATATATCACAGAGCTCACCTTTTACAAGGAGTATGCTGGAAAATGTTGTTAGAAATAAACCTTTTAATGATTCGAAGCTCTAGAAATGTAAGGGTTGTTTTTGTTTTAACAAGTTCCTTCTTTTTGGGTTTCTCCACAGTTGACAATGGTCTAAACCCAGTCTGGCCGCAAAAGGCTTTCCAGTTTCTTGTTGTAAACCCTGAGTTTGCCTTTCTACGATTTGTTGTCTATGAAGAAGATATGTTCAGTGATCAGAATTTTCTGGCCCAAGCGTCCTTCGTAGTTCGCGGTCTTAAAACAGGTGCAGTATAAAATGGAAGAGCAACCCAGCAAGAAGCAATATATGCTTGAGTTCCTGGAGGAAGTAACATCATCTAAATTTTGCAGGTTTTAGAGCAGTCCCCCTGAAGAATAATTACACTGAAGACTTAGAGCTGGCTTCTCTCCTCATCCGGTTAGACATTTACTCCAGTAAGGTATGATGTTGTAGAGCGGTTGCTTTTTTTTTTTTTTTTTTTTTTTGTTTCAAAAAGTGTCCATCTCTTGACTGAAACCATTGATTTTGAAACTAAGGGATCTGAAAATTAAAGGGGTTGTCTCGCTACAATGATTGGGTTTTAATTAAAAGATCTTTAATAAAACAAGCAGCTTTGCAATATATGTTCATTACAAATGTCCTACTGATTTTGAGTTATCCCTGTTAGTAGGAGTGCATCAGCTCCTCAAATCCCTATAGCAGCCGACCTGTTGATCTTTATCTCACTGGCTGTCAGTGCTGATGCCTCATCTGTTTCTGAATACAGGTCAGAGCACAGAGCCCCTCCCACACAGTATGCTTCTGTAGGGAAGGGAGAGGGAGGGCTCTGGCTTCTGTCTCTGTGTGGATTAACCCTGTGTGTGCCTGCACCCTTCTGCTCTCTACACAGATTGAGGAGAGCAGAGATGAGGCTGATCTGTAGTCAGTAGATGTGACAGCAGTGGTGTGTTACTATAGTCATGATGTGTCTGTGGAGCTCTGACTATAATAATAGAACAGATCAGGGGAGCATGTGAACAGTTCATGCTCTGTTGTATGAGTGACACATCCTGAGTATAGTAACACACTTCACAGCTGCCCTGTGTCTGTTCTGATAGGGTTTGTTTGTTGTTGCTGGAGATGTGGAGATTTGTATGCTAAGCAGGGGGTATAGGAACACTTACATCCCCCCTGCTCTGCTATTAGCATACACAGCTTCACAGACCTCTCCACACTCATAGATCAGCCCTCTCCTGTCTCCGTGGAGCTGACAGTGCAGCTGATCTAGCAGCCTGCAACAGACCTAGGCAGGCACACACAGGGTCAACTCTGGCAGCAAACCCCCTCGCCCCCCCTGCTGTATAGAAGTTATGGAGGAGAGCTTTCTGTGTGCTGAGGGGAGGGGGGAAGAGGGAGGAGAAGAGGCAGACAAGAAGCACGCCCCTGAATTCAAAAATCCTTTGCTGCTAGAAGCATTGAAGTAGGCTGAAAGCCTGTAGTGAGACAACTTCTTTAAATCTAGAACTTAGATTTCCGATCCCATCTTAATATACTTTACTTTTTCAATGAAGTACTAATCTATAGTCAGGTCTCTCCTAGATCCAGTACTAATTTCATATTTGCTGCCCAAATTTCCATCTAAATATTCAGCACAGTATCTATTTACATCCTTATTTTCTGTTCACACCTGTGTTAGAGCCTCTGTTGCAAATTCTGTCACATTTGATAGGAGAAATAGCATTATTCCTCCCATCAAAATGACAGACACCACAATGGATTTCTGCTCTGGCTCCGGTGGACTTTTCTGACTCCAAGAAACAAAACTTGATATGAACAAACACTTCCAGTGGCAGAAAGTTTTGCTGTAGTGAGAGTCAGGGCTGTGGAGGCTGCGCCCATTTTGGTGGAGTCAAATCTGTTATAAAATGGACTGACTCCGACTCCCAAAATATATAATAAATTGGTACAGTTAGTTCAATGTAGTGTGAAGAGCGAGAGGAATTGGGTCTTGCCAGTGCGACTGCACCCATTTCTTCAGCCTCATCCGGTTAGGAGTTTAATTGATGACATGGAGTAGGCAAAGCGCTGCCGTAGGGGAAAAGATTCCGCTCCCATCACAAACTGACCAGATTTCTGCAAAATTTTTCACTTGCTCTCAAAGAAGTAGAAGAGTTCAACTGTTCATCAAAACAGACTGTGGCTGAGGCAATTCCTTTATACCCTGACAGTGTTAGAGATGTTGCCCCTGTGGTCACCGCTTTGCCACCAACCCTAGTTAGTGTAGTGAGGCCTTTCTATAGCCTGGAAATATTTGGATCAGATTTGAGGTCATCTATGGAGAGGGATCTGATGGAGGTGATACTATTTCTCAGAACAAATTCATAGACTTCACAAATGTTCAGGATGTTTTTGTTGAAAACTGTTTTCTTCTCACTTAATGCAGCGTTCTGCATATTTACAATTTATTAAAGTTTTTTGTGTTCTAAAGTTGTATATAGTAAATATATTTTATTTTCTACCTAAATAGCTTGATTATTGTATCATAAGGTGATAAATAGCCTGCTGTTACCATTTTACTACAGTAAAGTTATCACTTAAACATGTGCCATGTATGAGGGAGTTGGCGCTTTGGCAGCCCGGGTGGTAACGTAATTTTTCAACTATATTTTATATTTTAGCAAGAGAATGGGGAATTGAATGGGGCTGCTGCCCCTCGAGAGCGCCTCACTGATTCCACTGGAAGGCTACGTGATGGCTTTGGGGATTCCCGATATGCTGCACAACAGCTGGATGACTTCCGAATCCCTCAAGAATTTACAGATGGTTTTGATAGGGATAGGAGGTAAAGCCAAAGCTCAATGGGTTTTTCTTATTGTAAAAGCTTAAAGGGGTTGTCTTTTTTTTAATAAACTATTTTCAAATTGTTTGATATGGAATAAGATGATTATTGAGGGATGTCCCTTGTTTGGGCTCCCTGCTCCAAGAGCTGGACAGCAGCTAAGAGAGAACAGGGCTCATGCTGGTGGACCAGACCTGTCCATGAATTAACTGGACAGCCATGCATTTGAAGTGTGTGGCTTGATTATAAGCTTTTGCAAATGTTGCCCTAATAAGATCTTTATTAATTAGCTGAAGCATAGAATGGCTACAAACCGCTTCACAGCATGACCCAATGTGTTTTAGCATTACACAGACAGCCATTGATTTCAACAGGTACCATGTTATGGGCTCTTAGGACGCCCTGCGAAAAGCTTATGTGTGAGGGACTGCTCAACCAAAAGTTTAAGATTTTCATCTTTACTATTCTTATGTTTTCAGGATCCCTCGAAAGACACGTCTAAGTGGAGATAACAGACTTTAAACATAAAAGAAGAGGATTCATATTCAGTCCTGTTCTTTTGGAAACCAGTGCCTCGAGGTGGAACTCTGCTGCCAGGCAGCCTCATCTTTGCACATTCGGTGTCACACCTTAACATGACCCCTGGAAGGTTACTTTTGCTTAGCGTCTCCAATGTTTCCAGCAAGGAAACAATTGACCTGCAGCGCAAACTGTAGGAAATCCTTCTCTCTATATATAATGCCTTGTATATTAGAATGGCTGCTCTCCAAGACTGGGTTTCTGAAAAGCCGTTTCCAGAGTGGCCTACCGCCCCTTGTTTGGTCTTTGGTCATCTTCTGTCAAACCGTGGAAGAAGCTAAAGAATAATTTGTATTAATATTGCAGGTATTACCCGTTCCTTCTGTACTGCACCACATTCCAGGGACTCAAGCAGTACAAAAATGCCACAAATTATATTTTTGCTCTTTATTTTCATGTGCACGGCCTTTGACCTCTCACTGCAGTATATCTCAAACTTTGGTATCCTGCTGCAACTACTTTAAGTTTTACATCCTGCTGGGTTCTAGTGCAACATGTTTTTTTTTTTCAGTTTTGGACCCATCATTACAAAACCAGCCATTTCAGCAGACCTGAACAATTAACCATGGCAGCTCGAACCATACAATTACAAGAACGCCACCGCTACAGTTTTTGTTGATTTTAAACATATCATTTGAGACCCATTGACGTGGTTAAAAGGGTTGTCCGGTTTTCAAAAAAAGTGTTTTTACTTTATTTTTTCCCACAAGTTCCACCTCTCTTAGCCAGAGGCCACCAAGCTCTATTCATGTGGATAAGAGTGGTGACCTTTCAAAGAATTGGGGGGCTGCTGTGGGACTTTTTTTCTTTCATATCAGATAAGTCCTAACAAGTAGTCACCTGTTTATTTTATATTATACTAGATGTATGACTGAATGTAAAGGGGAAACATGACTTCATATGCATTGTTATCGCCCAACTGGTTAATTGATCCTAGAAAATAGGAAGGTGGTTTTATTCTGGAATTATATGGCCATATTCACAGATGTCAGTATTCAGGACCATTACACGAAGCATTGCTATGCACAAGGCCATATTAATGACTTTGTTTTTGTTTTTAAGTTGCCATAATTCTCTAAAAAGTTAAAGTTGAGTAGGTGACAGGTTCAATGTAAGGGCAGTTTCGTGGACCAGTATTAAAGCCAGACTAGCTGGACAGTTCTAATTTAGGAAACCTTTGCCTTCTGTGGTGATCTTACTTTGGTTTAGTAGCACCCAGAGTAAACCTAGTTAATGCAATTATAATATGGATGCTAAAGTGAGCCCGCGTTCCATTCTTGCTTTAGAATTAGTCCACAGGTGGTCACCACACACTTACTATTCCAAGAGGCCCAACAGCTACTTAGCAAAACTATAAGAGTTCGACATTTACAACAATTAAAAAAAAAAAAAAAAAAGCATGTGCCTTATTTCATTTTTTTTCTCCCTATGACCCTATTTTATATAGTCTTGCGTGAATTTTTACTCTTTGGTTGATGCACACAGAAAAATTACAGCTCTGCCTTGAGTGGTTCTTAGCTCAGAGAGCTTGGAAACCACCGCGAGCTGGTATTCTTAAAAGCATTTGCTTTGAAAAATCAGAAGCCGTTGTGTATCTCTCTGTCAAGCACACATGGCCAATGCTGTAATAGTTTTTTTTTTAAATATCTTAAACAGATTCTGAGGAGAAAAAATTAAAAAAATATGACTAAAGCCAGATCCAGGCCTTGGGTGATGGTGGCACTGCTCACCCCATGAACAAAAGTAATTAATTTGTCCCATGCAGTTGGTTAGTTTCATGGTGTTCTGGCTGGCCTACAGTATTGGCCCACCTTTTTGGATAGGTCTTGAAAAAAGCTCCTATTTCTTCAAGTAGATATAGTTTAAAGGGGTGGCCCTGGATTAGAAAAAGACGGCGGCTATCTTCCAAAAACAGCCACACCTGTCCATGGGTTGGTAGTGGTATTGCCGCTTCGTTCCATTTCACCGTAGCCAGTGTTTCTTCGAAGAAGGCAGCCATGGTTTTTCAAATCCTGGACAGCTCGTCTAAAGAATTGAGAGTTTAGGGAGGTTAAGAGTTGTTTTGTTTTTCTCCTGAAAGCAAATTTTGTTTTTGCAAACTAAAGAAAAAAAAAAAAACAGCTGCTGTTTATACTTTTTTGGGGTCTGTAATACATTCAGTGAGTATAGATTAGACGGGGTCAGAGTTTTGTATTTTTTTCGAAGGTTGGAAACATGCAGATTTTGCTAAAGGTTTTTGGAGCCAAAGGTTGTGTATACATCTTGATTTTATACAGCCACAGGCCATCTCCTTATGTACGTGCTATATATATGATCAAGGGCTTTAATTTTCCCGTCAGTATTCATCAGTACACTGCAAAAAAAAAAAAATTGAATAGTGAAGACAACTCTATGCCATTTCTATAACAATTTGTACAGACAGCACTGTGGCACTTTTTGGGACGAGTTATGCTCTCCAGCGTTCTGTGCTGCCAATGTCTAGCACCTGCCCCCTTCATGTGTGTCCCAATAAAAAAAAGGGCCTTTGGCTCCAAAACTTTCTGCTTCCAAGCTGTAAGGGAACCTGTCACCTAAGTTATGCCCCCTTGCTGAGGACAGTACAGGGCATTGACAGACCTGCTGTTTCCAGCGCTGGGTCCCTTATTCTGTAAGATGCAGGAGTTTCAGAGCATTTGATGCTCAAATCTGGCAGGTTGCAGCCTGTTCTGCCAGAGACGAGTCCAATTTATTTATGAGCAGGTGTCAGCCCTGCCCACATATAGGTAGCTCCACCCACTCAGGGCTGATTCAGCCTAGTACTGTGAATAGGAAGAAACCTATGATTAAACGACTGTTGGTCGGGGGTCACACCTGCTCATGAATAAGCTGGACTTCTCTCTGGCAGAACAGGCTGCAAACTGTTAGATTTGAGCATTAAATGCTCTGAAACTACAGCATCGTATAGAATAAGGGACACAGCGCTGGAACCAGCATGTCTATCGCTACTCTGTACTGTCCTCAGCAAGGGGGCATAACTTAGGTGACAGGTTCCCTTGTAAAGGGGTGTTTTCATTTTGCCACTGTCAGCTTCTCTTGATCATGTTATGTCCTTTGTTTCCCACTAAAATACATGGCAATGTTAAAATAACATGTTTCGAAGTGGTGGGACTTCAAGGTTCAGTTGCAGTACCTGCACCGTAGCATTTCTAATCCAGAACCTGACAGACTGTGGCCTCCCTTGGTAGTCATGTGTTGTAGAAATCCGGCCAGACATCTTTTTACCACAAGAACGGAGAGTACTAACATTTTAGCCAAGGAAGGCGAGGAGATGATTGCTCCTGATTTGGCCTTGAATTTTTACTCAACCAGACCTGACTCGCTCAGAAATGTATTATAATTAACAGCTGGAATATCCGTAAAAAGAGTTTTGTCTGTCTCCACTAATGCTATGGCTGCTGTGCTGAATGTCCAAACAAAAAGTATAGGCCCTCATTCATCTCCCTCTAATACCATACAGGTTTTAAAGTGGACTATGCCAGTAGTAATGATACTATACTCTCACTAGGAACACAAGGGCCCGGTCGCATGCGGTTTTAACCATGACCCCGATTGGTAATGTGAGTTCGCCGGTACCACCCAACAAATACACATTATAGTTTCAGTTGCATGTGTCCAGACCCTTGTGTATCCCTCACATAGGATACATAAGCTTTAGTTGGGGGGCACACATATTGTGGTATGTGCATATAGATTAACATTGGAAGACACATTGGTTCGACCCAATTAAATTAGAACAGCAGCGTTTATGGATGTGAAACATGAATCGCTGTTTTTACTATCGGAAACAATGGAGCCGCTGCTGGAGGTCTTTACACCTATAGAAATAGAGCCTGATTCTTAAAGGGAACCTGTCGCATAGGTTATGCCCCCCTTGCTGAGGACAGAACAAGCTAGTGTCAGACCTGCTGTTTCCAGTGCTGTGTCCCGTATTCTTTAAGATGCTGTAATTTTAAATTTAATGCTCAAACCTTATTCCTGAGCAGATGTTAGCTCCGCCCACTGACAGTTATTCATTTATTGAAAAAACTGACTCTTCATGACTGAAAACTGCAGATTTCAGCATTAAATACTCAAAAATGTCAGCACCTTACAGAAGAAGGGGCACAGCGCTGGGAACAGCAGGTCTGTCACTAGTTTGTCCTGCCCCCAGCAAGGGGCGCGGGGGGGTTATAATATTTGCGACAGGTTCTCTTTAATTTTATATCAGCTGTTAACGCATTTTTTTATTTTTTATTTTTTATTTTTTTTTTTTTTACATGCAAATACTTAAAATGTGATAGGCTAAATAATGGCAATGTAGGGCTGTTATTTTGCAGGGACCAGCCATCTGATAATATACCCTGTGTTCACATACATCAGGCACGGTCTGACAGTCACCATTCACTTCCTTGTATTTGTAAAGAAACGGCTAATGTACAGGAGATTATTTATCATTTCAAATCTGGCAAAAAACCAGATGAGACTTCACTCTGTTAGTAATAAAGCACATATTTATAAGGCCAGTGCACACTGACCAGTGTCCTGTCTTCTGAGCATTAATCCAGAAAAACATAAAACCCCAGGGAAATTCTTCATCTATCCGTCACTTAAAGGGTTAGTTCAGTTTCTTTTAAACAATGAAAATTTGTACAATGTTTCCAATATGATTTGGATCAATTCCATGCAGCTTTCAATACCTCTTTGTGTAGTCATTCTGTAGGAATCTTTGATTACTTTTAGTACATACAAACTCTCTCGTAGTCCTGCAATGGTTACATCATTACTGTTGTAAACCATGCATCGGTATATCTAGCACATGACCAGATATTTTAAAGGGGTTTTGTCACAATCTCATTTCATACCTCCTTCATCCAGCTCTTCAGCTCTGTGTACTCAGAAGGGGGCGTGTGTGATTTGACTTTCATATCATGTGACTCAGCAGGATGACCTCACCAGGCCTTTCCTCTCTCTCGTCAAAGAAAGGTCTGTTTATGTATAGAACTGTAAGTAACTACATTGTAGTTCAGAGGTAACATTTTTGCCTCCAGGCACAAGGGTCCTAGGCTCAAATCCCTGCAGGAACCAAACCTGTGAATTTGTTTTCTCTTTATCAATGCAGAGACCTGATTGAGGTTTTTTTTTATGTATTTGCACTGTTTGACCAGTTACTAAGGAGTACAGAGGTCAGGAGTAGAATGACAGCACCTGGGGGTTTGAACACTCAGTAGCTACCTGAGAAGAGGTGATGTCTGAGCATGTGCGACCAGGACTGAGGAGCTCACAGCCCTGGTTGTATCCCCTGGAGACGAGCTGCAAACAATGGATCACTAAAGGAGCAGCTAAAACAAAAACAGTGCAGAATTTTTAATAATGATGAATGGTGAAAATTATTATTTAATTTACAAACTTCCCACATCAATTTTACTTCACGCCAAAAACCCCTTTAAGATGTAATCAATAAAGATTCCAAAACCGCAAAGCAAAGATCTTGACCATAGCAAAGAATTGATACAGAACGCAGAACGGTATAATATCGTTATACAAAGAATACCAAAAACGACTCCATTCACAACCTATTTTTGCATCAGGTCTGTCGTATCTGTCCAGGTACTGTAAAAATATAGCCACGCAGCATCTGTGGGAGACTACCTTTGTGTGTCCAGTTCAGAAACTTTACACATTTGCTATATAGGGCAGTTGTAATCCAATTAGGACTACGTTTGGTCTACAGCAGTGTATAGCTCCACTACGGTATCGGCCATGTTAACTTTTTAGTATCCCGACAGATACCACAAACGGGATGTAAATTGGGCGGGTCACTGATTGGAGATTTTAAACAGTTGGGGTTGTTCACTGTAAATTAACAAATGCAATGGTTTTGGGAACCAAAGTGCATATACTTGCCTTTGGGATTCTGTATCTGTCCTCAGGACATTGCATCATGGTGTAACCTGTGCAGAATACAAGCAGCAGAGACCCAGAGAGGGTATATTAGCTTGTAGGTGAGAATGAAATGCCTTGGATGTGTTGCCCTATGAGGCCCATACCTATGGCACTTCCAATTGTATGTTCTCCTAGGATCATAGTCATGCACCCTATCCCTGTCCAGTAACCTGCATCTGGATGGTGAAGAGGCAGACGGGTCCATAGCTGATGGCCTCAATTATGAGTCAACAGGATTCATTATATGTTGCTGGTGTCTAATGCAACAGGTGTGGCGCAGCTCTGTGGTTTCCGTAGTAAACTGAAGCTGCACTGCAGGACAGATCACAAGCTGTGCGCTCCTAAATTAGGGTGTGTTCACACGGCTGATTTAAATGCTGCATTTTTAGAATCCAAATCTAGTCTGAAAAGTACTTAAAAAAAAACCTTTTCAGATGAGGGTTTGATCAGGTTTTTCAATGCTGTTTTCCTTCTGAAGCACCCACACTAAGAGCCAGAGTAAAAAACGGCGCTAAAAACGTGCCAAGGTTTTGAAGCTTTCAATTTATTCCTATAGGGATTTTCAGCATTGAAGACACTTCAAGAATTAAACATGACACTTCTTTTTCAGTATCCAAAAAAAGCGCCTAACCTTGTGTGTGAACTACAACGTTGTTTAAAGGGAACCTGTAACATAGGTTATGCCTCCCTTGCTGAGGACAGCACAAGCTAGTGACAGACCTGCTGTTTCCAGCGCTGTGTCCCTTATTCTGTAAGATGCTGGCGTTTTAGTGCAGTTAATAATCAAATCTTATTCATGAGCAGGTGTTTGCCCCGCCCACCAAATGCTAGCCCCACCCAGTTATTAACACGTTTATACCAATTAAAAGTAATAGGTTTATAAGTTGTGAAGTGGGTGTGGCTAGCCTCAGGTGGGCGGGGTTTGAAAAACTGACTTCATGACTGAAAACTGCAGATTTGAGCATTAAATACTCTAAAACTCCAGCATCTTACAGAATAAGGGTCACAGCGCTGGAAACAGCAGGCCTGACACTAGCTTGTGCTGTCCTCAGCCAGGTGGGCAAAAACTATGTGACAGGTTCTCTTTAACTGCTTGTCCTGCCCTCATACAGTGATTGAAAGTTGGATCTGTACCCAAAGAAAAAGTACAGATACCCTGTTTTCCCAAAAATAAGACAGTGTCTTATATGAATTTTTGCTCCTAAACATGAGCTAAGATTTTTAGGGGATGTTTTTTTTTTTTTTCTATGAACAATAATTCACATTTAGGATATGTTCACACGGCTTAACGGCGGGGCGTAATTACGCCCCGCAATTATGCCGTGTGGGCGGGAGCGGGGGGCCGGCCCATAGACTTGCATTACCAGCGGCGCGTATACACCGCTGGTAATTCACATGTCACTTATCTCCCCCCGCGGCGTATTCACCGAGCGGGGAGAGGAGACGTAATCCATAGTTCTCTATGAGAACTGTGGATTACCGTAATGACTGGGCCGTTTTCAGCCAGTAATTTGCGCACTCCGGTGCGTAATTACGGACCGAAATACGGCCCATTTTAAGCCGTGTGAACATGGCCCTATTGAACAAAACATCAACATGTATTAATATACTGTAGTGATTTCATCACAAGCAGCCAAACTCTGAATAAAAAAAAAAATGCACTATGTCTTCTTTTCAGGGGTGTCTTATTTTCAGGGAAACGGTAGGATGCTTAGAAGAGACAGTGAAAGTCCTGCTTGCCCCACCCACAGCCAGTGATTGACAGTTTCTCTTTATCAGTGTATATACAGCACAATCACTGTGGGCAGGATTATCGGGACTATCACGGTCTCTTCTATAAGTCCTGTGTGTGTGTGTGTGTGTGTGCAAAGAGCAAACGGTCAGTGTATTTGGGGCAGAGTCAGCAGGACTTTCTCTACTGTTTAAACACAAATTCTGCTCCAAATAATAGATACTTGTAGGTCACAGAACTCAGCTTCTCCCTTTCTATCATATTCTGCTCTCGGCACAGATAGCATAAACCATCCGACAGGTTTGCTTTATGTTCATACATGACCATTTCTAATGGCAAAACTCCATCTCCATAATGTGAGAGCGTACCGTCTTAGAACTCCAAATAGTACTATTGCTGGTAGCCCCCCTAGAGATGTAGGGGTAAATTAAAAAGAAGCAGGCGTTACCATTTCTCTTATCAATAGGATGCATTGTACACAATATGAGTCAGTCAAACTGGCCCATGGCAGACTGTGAAGAGACAGGGGGATGGTAACAGCCAGTTGTTGACTTTATCTTAATTTTCCTGGAAGTTACATCGAGCTCTAAGAAAATTGAACATATAGCTTAGGGACTGTACCCAAGGCATTATAGACTGCCTGAGATATCCTTTAGGGTTAACTCGGACTGGTACTACAACGTTGCTGCCACCTCCCCATGGCTATCAACAGATCAAATATGCACCTATGTTTGCTCTATTTTCTGGTGGTAGACTATGCTTTTGACTCCTGCAGGGAAAGCATATACTGCTCGGAAATAGAGCATATGTGGGCTACTGAGGACTATTTTTGTGCTGCCGATTGCTATGGGGCTACTGTGGTTAAGTTGCAGTATCTGTTACGGTACCCCTTCTCATACTAACCCAATAAGATACCTCAAATGTGGTCCATAATGCCATAGAAACCTCCTATAAGGCAGAAGGTCCGGTTTAGTAAATTTTTGTATTCCCCGATTACTGTATTAAAAATAGTAAAAGTGAAGCTGTCCCAGCGCTCCTAAAACATAAAAGACCCATACACACAGCAGTAGTACAGATTGGTAAAATGGCGCCTATAGTCTGCCATGTGCCCATATTGCACCAGTTTTATAGCAGGGATATTAAGAAGATATTCTCTAAAGAGCATTGCTCCTAGGGGAAAATACAGTGCAGAGTACATATAAGTCTGTAATATGGCACTCTATACCAGGTACAAAAAGCCCAATGCATGGGGGTTAGTATAAAGGTTGTGGAATGGAGTATACATAGAATTCATAGGAGCCCCTAGCAAAATGCAGTGGTCCCCAAACACTTAAAGGGATCCAGTCACATAAGTTATGGTGTTCTTGCTGAGGGCAGCCCAAGCCAGTGATGGATGCGCTTTGTCCCTTATTCTTTAAGTTGCAGCATTTTCGGAGCATTTAATCCCATAGAACAGAATGGAGACTGACTGCGCAAGCATGGGCAGCTCACCAGTCAGTGCTACGAGTGGCAGACACATTCCGCATTCATGGCAAAACCCTGGCAGTTTGCAGCCTGTTCTGCCAGAGAAGAGTCCAGCTTATTCATGAACATGTGTTAGCCACGGCTAGCCCTGCCCTCCTGCTGGCTATTCACAGGTTTCTACCTATTCAAAGTAATAGGCAGGATCAATGATGAGTGGGTGGGGCTCATGAATAAACTGGACTCCTCTCGGCAGATTTGAGGATTAAATGCTCTGAAACTCCAGCATCTTACAAAATAAGGGAGACCGCGCTGGAAACAGCAGATCTGACACTAGCTTGTGCTGCCCTCAGCAAGGGGGGCATCGCCTGTATGACAGGTTCTCTTTAATGCCAGCATTTTATTCCCCCCTCCCGCTCCCCCCCCAAAAATAAATGGTACAATTGTCTAACTTGAGTGGGCCCTTCTTCCATCTCTTGGCCCAACAACAACTCCATTGGCTAGATTACAGCCGTGGGTGCGGGTGGAATGCAGCCCAGTGCATGACAAGTTACAATTTCATAACGTGGAGGGAATTTCTAACTGACCGAACCTTGCAGACCACTAATAAAATGCTACTCCAGCTAAATAGCAATAAAGAGTGGTTGCAGTTCTGATGTAGATTTTAGCAGCAGACTGCAGGAATATTCATATCCGAGGCAAGGGTTAGTGCTATTAATTATACCTAAATAAGACTCACAGTTGAGGTCATGTTTGATTGTAGCCATGTGTCTCTTCTCTGTCAAGCTTGACAATGGTGAAGGTCACTTTTGTTTCCATGCAAGAAAGAATGGATATTCAGCACCTTGCTTCAGTATACAAGGCGACATCACTATCCAACCAGAACCCTGCTCTATTCGTCATGTAGGGACATCACTAACCGGTCACAGAGGATGAAAGCACATTTACACCTCGTTTTCTGACACAACCAGCCATTCGCAACCTCACTTTCTAAATCGACAGGTGCGCTTTAGTACTTCTAGGATGTGGTTCAATTGGCAGAAAAATATATTTTGTAGACAATATTCATTTTACAACACTGCCATAAATTAAAGCTTAAATTAGGCCATCAATAATAATGGGAAACTCTATAGCAGTGTTTCTCAACTCCAGTCCTCAAGACCCACCACCAGGTCATGTTTTCAGGATCTCCCACAGAATGCACTGACAATAATGATATCACCTGTGCAATGCTAAGGAAAGTCAGAAAACATGACCTGTAGGTGGGTCTTGAGGACTGAAGTTGAGAAACACTGCTCTATAGGATTGGTGAAGTCACCAGTTTCTCTGTTATCAGCAGAAAGAAGGGGTCTACAACAAAATTTGCAGCACCATGGAAGTTGCTGGGAACGTTTTACATATCAGTCATGGTATCGGGGCTGGATACCACAGATGAGAGACTGCTCTTAGGCTGCAAGGAGTGGTTAAAAGGGTTATCAAAAAAAATAAAAATGTAATTCTGAAATGGCTTGATAGTTTGTGATTTTCCTGTGCTGTAGGAAGCTGCCTTTCTCTGCAGAATTTCCTGTTTGAAAGACTCTTGTCCTGTAACACTACTACTCCCAGGCTGCATTACAGTCTATTTTCCACCCTTCTAACCTCATTCTCAGTGCTTGCCTTTTGGTCCTTCCTCCTCTTGAAAGCCTTGGGAGGAAGGACCAATAGGTGCATGGCTTCAAAGGCTTCCCTGAGAAAAAACAAACCTTTTTAGTCACCTGGTCTCCTGCGCTCTACACAGCCCTGTTCCCCAGAATCACTGCACTTCCTATCAAACAGAACATAATGCAGAACCGCACAAAGGCCACAGAAAAATTGAAGTATATTACAAAAGTGCCCATCTTTGGAAAAAAATTAAACAAAACCATACATTTTTCCACTGGACAATTCGGGTACGGTCACACAGCATATGCAAAATGGCGGTCAGATTCTGATTAAGACTACGACTGGTATTTTATTGTCTTCTGCATGGCTTTGGAGGACGGCTCTGTCCGCGGTTTGCAGATTCATCAGTCCACCATAACCATTGAATTGCACACTTTCAGAATGCAAGGCAGCAGAAAATCCGTTCGGTGTAGACTACTGAACAGATTTTCCATTACAGTCTATGGGGACGGTTTCTTGTCCGTTTACAGACAGTTTCCAAATCCGCAAACAGTCTGAAAATCTGACCGATAAACCAGGCCGTGTGGACAGACCCTTCTTTTAAGATACTCTGAAATAGTACGCATTTAGGGCCACATGTATGAACCTGTCTAGGTTCAAAACTCACTTTTTTGCCCATAGGTTACTATGGGCAAAAGAGTGAGTTTTAGACCTAAACAGGTTCATACATGTGGCCCTTAGTTTTTAGTCAGTGAAAATGTAACTTATAAGTTATAAATGTGGCACCTAACTGCAACCCTTAACAGGTGGCGATTTGTACTTGACCCCCACATTAGTTGTGTGCTTCTGCCATATTAGTCAGCGACGGTGTAAAGAAAGGAATTGGAAAGCCGGCAGAATAGATTTGGAAAAATATTGCCAAATTAAACAGAGCAGCGTGATACTACATTTACATGTCTGTAATAAGGGTAAGGCTTTCTTAGCTGCTTCTTAAGACATCACATTCCAGCTTTTGACAGGCAATGTTTGGATGGTTCACATGAAAGCAATACAACCACAGGCTTTGTCCACGTGGGCAAATTCTAAATGTACATACAATACATTTAGTCAGCAGTTAAAAATCAGTGGAATGCAGGGAAATCTTTCCCAAACAGATTTCATTTTTGGCACAAAATACATGCAGGAAGGGTGACATAACCATGGAAATTTAAAGCCTCATGAAGTTAGCACAAATCTGTGTGACATGACAGAAGACATTTTCAAAGTTAAAGCAGACCTGTTAATGATTGTTACCCTAAGAATAGGTTGTAATAGAGGGGGGAGAAGCTGAGCACTGTGAAATATAGGGTTATATGATAGAGGAGAGAAGCTGAGCTCTGTGATATATAGGGTTATTGATAGAGGGAGAAGCTGAGCTCTGTATAATATAGGATTATATGATAGAGGAGAGAAGCTGAGCTCTGTGATATATAGGTTATATGATAGAGGAGAGAAGCTGAGCTCTGTGATATATAGGGTTACAAAATTAAAACAGGATTTCTGATTAAAATTCTGAGAAAATTCTAAAGCGGAAAGTAAATTATTTAGCTTACCCACACACACTAATACAAGCAAAGTTGACAAATCACTGTATATAGGCAGGGTAAGCAGGACTTCCACTGTCTCTAAAAGGGTCCCATCAGTATTTTCTCTTTTTTACTGAGAAATCCACATCATATAACCCTATATATGCCAGAGCTCAGCTCCTCTCCCTCTATCATATAATCCTATATATGCCAGAGCTCAGCTCCTCTCCCTTATCAAAACCCTATATATGCCAGAGCTACTCCTCTCCCTCTATCGATAACCCTATAATCACAGAGCTCAGCTTCTCTCCCTCTATCGTATATCCATATATATCACAGAGCTCAGCTTCTCTCCCTCTATCGTATATACATATATATCACAGAGCTCAGCTTCTCTCCCTCTATCGTATATCCATATATCACAGAGCTCAGCTTCTCTCCTCTATCATATATCACTATATATCATAGAGCTCAGCTCCTCTCCTCTATCGTATATCCATATATATCACAGAGCTCAGCTTCTCTCCATCCATCACGTCCTGCCCTCACATAGGGCAGCAATAACCACTGTACAGGTTTGCTTTATATTTTCCCTTTAAGTGTCCAATATGGCAATTCTATACATGGTTTATATTCTTGTGCAAGAAAATATTGGTCTTGCCCACAGCACTTAAGTTTATCCCTTCCTTACAAAAAGCAATATCCTCATGTGAATACCCAGGCCAGCCTAGATCTTTAGCACACATGTAACTGGAGCTCATTAACGTATGAGAAGCCTACTACTACAATTTAAATACAAAAACCCATGACTTGCATTTGGTATTCATGTTTTAATGAGCAGGGCTGCAGGGAGTGGTAGTAAGAACAGTACACTCATATACACTTAAAGTACTAATCAGACAAATCGGTACAGATCAGTCAACAGCAGACTGTTGACAGTTTCCAAGCAGCAACATGAGAATTTATTACAGTTACATTTTTACATTTGCTTTCTAAGCAGCCAATGTGACGTGAAAAATATGATCACATGATCATTTCTAAACCCAGCTTTAAACACGTAAACTGTTTGCTATGATGTTTTTTTGTTTTTTTTTCAGACTGCTCCTAACAACCTCAACACCTGCAAGGAGGGAGATCATAGTGTACCTTCTGTAACAAGCCCTGACACCGTTTATTAAATACAGGTTGCAGCATCTACCACTACTATTTTTTTTTTTTTTTTTCAAAAATATAAAATAAAAAATAAAAAAAAAGTCCAAACGAAATACAAAAGTAAACAGCAAAAAACATTCTTCTAGTTTACACATCTATTTACATGTAGTCATTCGAAAGTGCTCCTGTTCCCCAAAAAATAACATTTTCTAGTTAAAACACACAAAAAAAAAAATCCCAATATGTATCTCCAATTCTAAACATAACTCAATACTACATAATAAAACAACTATGTAACAAGTTATTTAAGAAAACCTTTCCTACTCCCCGAGTCACTCTGAATTTAGCACAGTGGATTTGGATTTTGCTTCACTGAGATCAGGCTACAGTAAGTCTACATAAAGGTGCTTTCACACCTTTTTTGGGTGGGTTTTTCACTTGCAGTACTGCACAGCAATTTAATTGCCTTCATGACCAGCAAGCTTATTTCAGTTATCTAAACGGTTTTGAAAGTTGTTACAAGTGAGTATTCAATTACTGTTTGGAGTCTTGCGGATTCTAAAACAAAATAATTGATTACTGCTTAGGTTGCTTTCACACAGCGCAGTTTTGGTGCAGTTTTAACTGTGCTCCAATTATGTGCCTTTATTACCAGCAAGCTTCTCTCACTTACCTAAACGGTTTGGAAAGTGAATAATCAATTAGTGTGTTGGTATTCCACAAGACTTCAAACCCAGTAATTGATTTACTTGAAACAGCTTTCCAAACAATTTAGACGACTGAAAGAAGCTTGCTAGTAATCAAGACAGTTTTAATGGAGTGCAGTTAAAACTGCACCAAAACTGTGCTGTGTGAAAGCACCCTAAGGCTATGTTCACACGGCTGAATCACGGCGTAATTGCGGAACGGATTTCGCCCGCAATTACAGCGTGTGTACGGGGGCGGGGGGCTAGCAGCTCGCCGGCCCCATAGACTTTCGTTATCCATGGCGCATATCCCGCCAGAATAAGGTGCATGTCACTTTCACCGTATTTCGCGAGCGGGGAGAGGAGACGGAATCCATAGTTCCCTATGAGAACTGTGGATTACCATAATGACAGGGACGGATTTCAGCCGTATTTGCGCGCAGTAAGGACTGAAATCTGTCCCCAAATCCGTCCCCGTGTGAACATAGCCTAATGGTGCTTTCACACAGTGCATTTTTTAATGCATTTTTTGTGCAGGAAGGCACAGCAATTAATGCTGTACATTGCTTCACAAAAATCGTGGCAAACATGATTTTACCGCGATGTTTGCCACAATTTTTGTGCAGCAATGTACAGCATTAATTGCTGTGCCTTCCTGCACAAAAAAAAACCGCATAAAAAAAACGCACTGTGTGAAAGCACCGTAACACCTTTTTAAACAAGATAACGGGAAGAAGTTTGCTGGTCATAAAGGCAGTTTAATTACTGTGCAGTACTGCAAGTGAAAAACCCAACAAAAAACACTACAAACCGCACTGCGTGTAAGCAGCTTAAGTCTATGTCTACACAGCACAGGATTACAGTCGGATTCTTAAAGAGAACCTGTCATATAGTTTTTGCCCCCCTGGCTGAGGACAGAACAAGCTAGTGTCAGACCTGCTGTTTCCAGCGCTGTGTCCCCTATCCTGTAAGATGCTGGAGTTTTCGTGTATTTTAAGCTCAAATCTGCAGTTTTCAGCCGGAAGAGTCAAAGAGTCCTTCGGAGTGTCAGTTTAAAAAACCCTGCCCACCTGAGGCTAGCCCCGCCCACCTCAACTGACAAACCTATTACTTTGAATAGGTAGAAACATGTGAATAACTGTCAGTGGGCGGAGCTAGCCTTTGGTGGGTGGAGCTAACACCTGCTAATGAATAAGATTTAAGGGGTAAATGCTCTTAAACTACAGCATCTTACAGAATAAGGGGCACAGCGCTGGAAACAGCAGGTCTGACACTAGCTTGTGCTGTCCTCAGCAAGGGGGGCACAACCTATGTGACAGGTTCCCTTTAAACTGATTCAGTATTTAATATCAGCAAAAATCAGACTGTAACCAGTGCCCAAAGTCCAAAATAGAAAATCCGAGCTGTATTCTACACAGTCCAGATTTTCTACTGTCTGACTTCTAAACCACCCGAAGATAGGACATGTTCTATCTTCGGGAGTATTCCCTTACAGAAAATGTACTGGGCCGGCAGGAAATCCAAAAACAAACCGCAATTTTTTTTATAACACAAACCTGCACAAAAAAAGACAGCGATGTTAAAAGGTTGTTGTATTTTGAAAGGCATTTTAACATATAATGTGTAGACATAGCCTAACAGGGAGGAGAACGAGAGAGATCACGAGAGCATTTGCTATTTCTGTTAGGCGTTTTGCTATTTCAGGCCAGAATTCACATGAACACTGCTTATAAGGCTGTATCACATCCTCCATGAGGTTGCCAAACAGAAAACCGCTTGCAAAAAGTGGCAAAAGCTTCCCTCTCTTTGCTGCATTTCAATGTAACCTTATCTCTCTAGAAGGCTGTGTTCCTTAGTGCTACTCTGATTGCGACAAGAGAGTTTGTCAGTAAGGGTATGGTCACACAGCTGTTTCGACGTGGTTTTCGGAGCATTTCCGTTCCCAAAACAACATAAAAACCTCGCCTGAAACACGTTTCTTCAGAAGAGGTTTTAGATGCGTTTCTTGGTGCTTTTTTGGACGAAGGTTTGGGCGAAGATTTCAACACTGTTTTCACCCATATAAATTAATAGCCAGGTCAAAAAACACTCCAAGATCCACGCTGAGGAATGCGCCTAAAACACGCTTCAAGAATTAACGTGTCACTTTTTTCAGCACCAAAAACATCTTCCAAAGAAGCGCGTAAAAACCTCATTGTGTGTGAACTACGTTGTTTTCCCTTAAGAATCAATTAAATGAACTGGGGGCATTTTGGATGCTGTTTTGGGCGCAGAAACGCTCTGAAAACCGCATCCAAATAAGCGTTGGGAGCATACTCTAAAGGCATGTTCACACGGCTTAAAATGGGCCGTATTTCGGTCCGTAATTACGCGCCGAAGTGCGCCAATTACGGGCCGAAAACGGCCCATTCATTACGGTAATTCACAGTTCTCATAGAGAACTATGGATTACGTCTCCTCTCCCCGCCCGGCGGCTTCGCCGGGCAGGGAGATAATTCACGTCACTTTCTAGCGGCGTATACGTGCTGCTAGCAGTGATTCTCTATGGGCCGGCGAAGTGCCGGCCCCCTGCTTACTCCCCCGCTCCCGCCCCCACGGCGTAATTGCGGGGCGTAATTACGTCCCGCAATTAAGCCGTGTGAACATAGCCTAACAGTTTCTTCAATAAACTCATACAGCCTTTGATCCCAGTTTCAGGGTGTATTCAGCTGCTGCACTTTGGAACCCCTGCCTAAAGCTGAACTCCATTTCCAACCTGCATTGAATTCACAGATCAGTGAATTTAGAGTTACTGATCAATACGCGAAAGATGCTTTTTTTCGCATAATATATATTAGTTTCTCATCTGTGCATGGACTATTGCTTATAAAAAGCGGTTTATAACTGGGAGGTACATTTTAGGTATTCAGTTCTATTTAGTTGCTGTTAAGCCATTTACCAGTGGTATAAACCCACTATACTTCTGCCTTTATAGCCTAAACTATACATATCTTCAACTACTTTGCCCATTTTATACAGATCCCAAGTTACAACATGTCCTATAGGTTTCTCCAATATTCATTCCAACACCTCCAGTAACTACTTCAGGTTTAGTGTTTGTAAAAGGTGTAGTCTAACTAGCAGAGATTGTTCTATATTGTCCAATATAGACAAAAGGAGAAAAAAAACATCCAGAACATAAGACAAGAAAATCAAGTTTTGGGAAAGTAGATGTAAAATAAATGGTGGTCACGTATTAAACTACCTTTTTGTTCATAAAAAGTTTTGAAGACCAACTTCCCTTAAAAATAATTAAAGGGGTTGTTTCACTACAAAAGATTAGCTGTCAATATGTAGGGAAAACTAAATGAAGGCGTTTTCCAAATATATTGCTTTGTTAATGAGCTACAAATGATTTTATCACCTTCTGAGCTCTCTCTGGTTTCCCAAGTGACCGACCTGTGTACTACTTCTCCCCTGCTGTTTGTTCCATCTGATAGAAAGGAGTGACATAATCACACAGGTCCTGGCCAGCAGTGTGAGATCTTGTGTGTTATCTGATCTTTCAGACAAAAGACACTAATTACTGTTTACATTAGCTCAGCAGCTTCTCCTGTCCTGGTAGAAGGTAATTTATCTAATCTCGACTAATAAATAATAACAGAGAAGTCTGAATACATAGAGCCCATATGCTAATTACAGAAAGCTTGACCAGGAAGTGACAGAGCCAAGTAGCATTATTTTAAAATTAGCATCCAATGAAATTCTGGATGAGACAACCGCTTTAAGTGATCTTGTGCTAAATCTGTGACCTTCATATAAAATGTTCCATAAAGTAGATTTAACATTCTAGTTGTGGAGTCAGGGATTACCAACCTGAGAAACTTCTCGTATGCTCACATAGAAGGAAATGCTTCGAAGTTTGTGCCACCTAAGAGATTAAGAAACCTTTCACAAACTGTAAAAAAAAAAAAAAAAAAAAAAAAAAAAAGAACAAAATGACCACCATTGTGGACCTTAAAGCCGCAGCATGTCAATTTATGTTGCAGACACCCTGTGGATTAAAATTTGGCATGAAAGTTGCAGATTTTACTACAGAAATACTGTAGATCTGCAGCAGCCTCTGCAACTGTGAATTTTTAATACATGGTTTCCAATTTACAGATCTGCATTGCAAATCCACACCAACTTGGTGTACGTTTTCCACCCCCTATAAAAGCCCTCTTACAAATAGTGACTAGACAAAGGCTATACAATCTTGTAATGTGAGGGTAGGGTCTCACAGTGTAGTAGTCAGACTACCTCAGTGATGTTCTGTGTGATTTACCAACAAAAATCAAGCAGAGATGGGGTTTATTCATTGCAAAACGATTTGTAAAACAAAAGACTTGTAGCTGCAGAGCAGCTGAAATCCATGTGGACATGCTGGTTCACATCGAGGCCACACGTCCTCTATGCCATGAGACGACCTGCATTCTCCAAATAACCAAATAGATTAGCTCATTAGAATTAAAGAGCTAGATGACCATTAATGTGGCTGAAGCATGCCTACGGATCAGACTCCACAAAGATAACATCTCATCTACTCTGGCTTTGCCAACTTATTGGTTGTTCTTTAAGTCTTTGACAAAGACCCAAACCACATAACCAACGTTCTCGAAAACTCCGAAAGCAGACGATGATTAAAGGGCTGTTCCCACCATGCACTGTGAAGGGATATCGATAGGATGTGCCATCAGTGCGATAGGTGCGTGTCCCACTTCTGAGATCTGCTCCAATCTCGGCCCCCCAAAGTCTCTGAGCGGAATGGAGAGCCGGTCACAACAGCACACGACTCTCCATTCCATTCTATGGGGGTTCTGAGTACAGCCTTCGTATGTTCGACTCTACTTAGGACTCCCATTGAACAGAGTCGTGCACAAACACGAGCGGCTCTCCATTGTGAACTGATACTTTCGGGGACTGTTCCAAAACTTTGATGACACATTCTACCAAAGTGTCATCATAGTACATGGTGAAAACACCCCTTGAATGTTTAAAAAAAAAAAAAAGTGTCCGAACAAACTACCCACCCCGTTACTGCTTCTCTAGAGTTCACGCCTCTACTTTCAGGTTCTCAATCTGAAACACAGAAAAATTCGCATTCCATTATAAATGGATAATTGGATAAGAACCTGGAATGTGAGTAAAGCGAGTCCCGGGGAGCTCCAGCAGTGGTGGTGGTGGGGGTTTAGGGAGGTTAGTATAGCTCTTTTTTTTTTCCACCCCCTACCCCTTTTAACGCCTCTTTCCCCTCTGGACAAGCCTTTTCATTTCTAATTGCTCCCATTTTTCACAAATTTGACTATTGTTCTGCTGCATCAAAAAAGAAAAAATGAAGCAATTCTGCAAAATGTTAAAAAAACTTAAAGAGTTTTGGGTCTAGGCTTTTATGAAGACCCGTGTGCCGCTATGGTTACAGGCTACAGAGACTCTGTATAATCTAGGCCTGCGGTCATACTGCCATCTACCACATCAAAATGTATGTTAGTAAAAGGGGGAAACCGACATGGACGTAAGCCCTTTAGACACAAAACATTGGGGTTTTGAAGGACATTTCCCAGGGGTTTTTTCCCCTTAATCAATGTGTAGGGGGTTTTCTTCAGGGCCAGGCTATGACAAGTGGTTCACTGAACAAATCAACCTTTAGGGGTGGCTTCACTAGGTAATAAAGGTTCTGTATGCTTGAAAATACTAGAAGACCATTTTGCCTTTACCAACATCTTGTAATAATTTGTTATCTGGTTTAAATTTCCCCCAAAGTTTCCCCTGAAAGACCCTTTGTTAAGTATAATTGCACTTGCTCTTATCCCAGTGTCAAGCTTTTTGTGTTCCATCCTTTAAATATTACAAAGTACTCACATTTGAGCATCTTTTTTATCATGTTAGAATCCAAAGTTTTGTGCCAATAAGATGCATCTTCCTAATGCTTTTATAGTAATTGACCCCTAATTTTTCAGTGCCCAACCCTCTGCTCCAGTCAAAAAGCAAAATCTGGATAGCCAACAGTCACCACTAGAGGGAGAAGTGGAGGTAACGGCATACAGTTTAATCATAGAGTTCAATGGGAGCTGTATGAACCCTTTAAGGAGCTCCTCCAGCAGCCAGCCAGAATTTTATAGCTTAACTTTATGGCTGTGTTTAATGATTCAGGTGATTTGTAGCTCTGCAACAGAAAGTAGAGCTCCAATCCAGGATGTGCGATGGAACCACGTAGCACTGCATTTTTACCAACTAAAAAAGTAAAACTTCCCAACCACTAAATATTCTCTGTTCTGGTCACCTTCTGATACAGAAATAGGTCTAGCATAAAATCTCAGTCAAGCGCAATTTTTTTGTGCCCCGTACATCAGCATTGAGTAAAGGGAGAAAAACAAAACTTTATTTACAACCAGTTAGTCCAAACAAGATTCTCGCTAGAAAGTTCTGTATTAAATCAGTTTAAGAATACTAAATGGTTATATTATTCTGTAATATAAATAAGCATCTGTACCAATACACGTAACGTTGAACAGGACAGGGCATATAAAAATACAAAGCACTATAGGGGAGCACAAAGCCAGAATCAGAATTAAGAATGCAGAGTCTTGGTTATGATATATACACCGAGAATAAAAAGAAGACTGGTCTTGCACTGGACAGAGTTTTGCTCATGGCTACAGGGTCCCTTTTATTCCTATGTATTGCAATTGTGCTTATCCTGCCTTATGGGGGCACAATGCAAACACTTCATAGCCTAGTGAACCCCTAGGGAGTTGGCTGGAGATCCTATTCCTCTTGAAGTATTTTCTTCTGTTCCGTCAGTGTCTGAAAGATAAAATTAAGATTTTTTTAGGGGTCCACACAGTTGACAAAATGATTAATACATACACATGCATATATACAAAAAGGGGGGGTGGGGGGGGGGGCCGCTGCAACCGAAGGCATGAACAAGTCTAGTCTTATACATCGCTTAAAATACCCTCCCCACAAGTAGGCAGAATACAGCTCTCAAATGGGGATACAACTTAGGAGCTCTAGTAGCAAAAACATGGCGGTTTGTACTAGTCTAGTAAGCGCAGCAGGAAATCTCTCACCCCTGCCCACCTCCCTCCACCACCACCACCAAAAGAAACAAAACCTCACCCAGGGGTCAGAGGGCCATCCCTTTCTCAGCTGCCTGCCATAGTAAGAACCCGCCTCCTTCCCTAGTGCTCCTCTCCCAGTAATCAGAGCATGGCAAGGTTGCCCTCTTAGTCACAGCGCAAATAACTGCTGAGAGGTGTAGGAAGAGTCCTGTAATGACTGCAATTTTCCACCTCTAGAAGGTAAAGAGAGGTACGCCATTACTAAGGGGAACTCTAACCTAGTGGGATGGATGGGGACAAAACGTTATATCCCGTTTCCCAAAAATATGACAGAGTCTTATATTAATTTTTGCTCCTAAAGATGCACTATGTCTTATTTTCAGGATGTCTTATTTTTCCACAAATAAATTATAGCATGATATACTAGTTTGTGTGTGTGTGTGTATATATATATATATCTCAAACTTTAGAGTCACAAACTATATGATTTATGTAAAGGACATTTTAAGTCAGCTGCAGAGAATTATCTCACAGGATGGCAAATATGACATGCTGGGACTTGTAGAACTAGAAATCCCCGCATGCCTATCAGCCATCCTGTGAGATTTTGTGCGTTCCGTATCATTGCTCTTCCCCCCCCCCCCCACCCTATCCCTCACTTACTTGTAGACTTCCTGTCTCCTGTCCTGGGATGTTCGGGACCTGTGGTGACATCACAGTCACATGACCTCTCTGCACAGGTCCTTCAACACTGCTACAACAATATGTCCCAGGGCCGTTTCTGGGGGTGAGTGGGGCTTGGGAACACCGGCCTCCCCTTTTCCCCCACCTTTCTCTCTGCCCACCCTCAGGGTCAGCCCTGTGTATGGGGAGCTGCAGCAATGATTTCCGCTATGTCTTATTTTCGGAGGGTGCCTTATATTCGGGAATTCAACAAAATCTCTGCTATGTCTTACGTTTGGGGTTGTCTTATTTTTGGGGAAAAACGGTAGTTGTTGCGAGGCGTTTTATTATATTCCTCCTACTTTTTATTTAATGTGCAGCACTCACTTCTAAACCCCATTGTTGCCCTGAAAATCTGCAATGTTGTTCAGGACATCAGAGGCGCTGCGCTGGTAAACCACATGTCTATCAGAATATCCTGCTTTAGGAGGCGACCTGAGAGCTACAAACCACTGCATTTCCTTACCTAGCTGGACCATGGATGGCTGCGTTGACACCAAATCTGCACTGGTTTCCTGAGAACTATGCTCCCAAGACTCGCTGTTTTCAGATGGCTCTAAGTCCTCAACCTTCACCTTCATCTGAACCTCTGGTGTTTCTTCACTGACAGACTGAGGCTCATCAACGACCTCATCTACAGGAGGCCGTCTTGCGTCTTCCTTTTTTTGTGAAATCCAAGACCTAATTTCATCTGGTGACATTCCAGTCTTTTCACACAAATCATCGAGGTCGCGCTCCCGTAGCGTCTGCCACTTACGGTAGTAATCCAGAAGTGGCTTTACGTACAGAGGCTTATTGTCCGCAAAAACTTTCTTGTAGCTGTCATACCACCTTAAATTGCCATTTTTATAGGAGTACCTGCAGTCCCCAAACCAGCGGACAATTTCGGATCTGGTTAATCCAGTATGCGCCACCATTTTATCGTACTCCTCAGTCGACGGCCACTGCGTCTTAACAAACACCTGCTTTAAGCAATCTCGCTGCTTGGCGGTTTTCTTGTTTACTCTACCTCTTTGGGGTGTCGAGGGCCCACTGCTGCCATTACTAGGAACAATACAGTCCTCTTTTGAGTCCTCTGTGTTGTCTCCTGACTCGGTCACACGAAGATCTTTCAAATTGATTTTTATTGGGTTTACTTTTCTCTCCGACACTAAACAACTGTTTTCTATTACAGAAGATATAGTGTCCTCAAAAGCCTTATCGGCGGCTTCCATCTCCTCGGCAGAGATCACCATCTCCTCCTCCTCCTCTTTGTATCGGGCTTGCTCTCTCTTGAGTTCAGCTACTTTCTTGCGCTTTTCGGAGAACCAGCCGTCTATTTCCCGTCTTGTCATTTTCGTCTCAGTTCGTAGTCTATTCACCTCCTCTTCAGAAGGTTCGCTGTTTTGTGCAAAACTACTTTCTAATGCTCTCAGTTGCTCTGGTGCCCTCTCTTTGTATCTGGTAACTGTAAAGTCTGGTGTCTGATGCCATGACTGTCTTCTTGGCGTATGTGATGGCGTATGCGGGGTGGTCGAAGAAGCGTGACTTGTTGGAAGTGCAAAATCTGCATCTAAATCTTTCACCATGTCATACATAACACTGGAGTTGGGGTCAACTAGATGATCACTTGCACCTAGTGCATAAGGGGGTGGTTTGTTCCGGAAATGATACCGTTTATCACTAAACCATTTCCTAACCTCTCTGGTTGACAAGCCTGTAATTCTTGTTAGTCTTGCAACTTCACCAGGTGATGGAAATTGGCTTTTGCAGAAGCTGTTTTTGAGTGCGCTAAGCTGCTGTCGTGACTTTTTGCACCGCGCGATAGGATCATAAGCGTTTGGTGATGGCATACCGGGAGAAGTGGTTGTAACGGTCTGATAATCAAAATCTAGCCCAGATAAGGATGCGGTACTGGCCTCAGTTGTGGATTCATCCGAGACTAAAGAGGGAATCGTTATAGGCACTGAAGTAGCATGTCCTTGAATGCCATTAGTTAGAATAGGTTGTGTGACGAGCAAACCCCCCGCCCCCTGGGGCTGACTGACAATCTGGCCCGGAAGAGCAGCCTGGATGAGGTGTTTGACATTATTTGCATTTGTTACCAGTGGTGCATTCAGGACAGTGATAGTTGGCTGCGGTACAGGCTGAGGAATGGACTGGATGACCGTATTAAACATTTTCTTTCTCGAGTCTTCAATCTCCTCAGGTGACCAACTAATGCCCTGTTTAAGTCTTTGCGCCGTAAACCAGATTTTGATCTGCTCTTCTGGGTATTTTGTCACTACTGTTAGGTAGCAAAGCTCGGCCTTTGTAGGATATGGGAATTTATTGAAAGAGTTCTTAAGGAAACAGTTGGAGTCCATGGAAAAAATTTTTTTTTTTGGAATCTA